>JAASGD010001151.1:0-12860 GCA_023334115.1 Globisporangium megalacanthum | reverse complement strand
GCTGCCCAACCTGTTGCGACTGGGGCTGAGGCGCTTGGGCGTGTGGAGGGGGCGGCGGTGGTGGCGGCGGCCCTGCTTACTCCTCCATTCTTCTGAGAGTGACCAGTTTACCTGCTCAAATTGAATCACCTAGTAAACAACATTTTTCACTCTTGGTGCTTGAAATGATTTATAGCAGAATATCGTGATGTTTGGTAGTCCTTACTATTTCGGGATAAACAGTATGTGCATGCATTCATTTATAAAGTTTTGCACATTTCCAAGCCAAGCTCAGATTTGGAGGTGTGCTCCGTCTCAAGGAGTACAGCGAGCGCACACTCGACCTCACACTCGACGTGATCGACGAGGAACTACACCGCGTAGGCGTTTCGCCGCCGTGCGCTCGAAGCGCTCAACGCGAACCTCTACGACGAGCTCGCGTACACGGAACGCATGGCGCGCACCCCAAGAACTACCAGATCTGGCACCACCGGCGCGAGATCTGCACGCTGCTGCAGGACGGGAGCGGAAAGAAAGCGTTCTCGGCCAAAGCGCTCGCAGGCGACGCGAAGAACTACCACGCGTGGGCCCACCGGCAGTGGGCAGTGCGCACGTTCGACCTCTGGGACGGCGAGCTCGCGTTCGTCGACGACCTGCTCCGCGACGACGTGCGCAACAACTCGGCGTGGAACCAGCGCTGGTTCGTGCTCGCGCACACGACTGCGTTCACAGTTGACATACGCGAGCTCGCGCTCGCGTACGTTGTGTTCTGTACTACTATACTGCAGTCCCAATTCTAAAGTATCAGAACACGCTCAGCTGTGATACCAAGTACGTCTCGCTCGACCCGAAGGGTGGTGGATCCGCCTCGACGTCCTTGCACAGGATGTCCTCAATGCTGATCCCTTCGGACAGTTGCGAGTCGATCGCGAGTTGGTCCACGTACTCTTTGTTGTCACTGATGGCTGCGTGCCCCGCTCACAACAAGAGAGATAAGACATTCGACTCCGAACCGACGATGAGGACGGACGACAGTGTATGTGACGCGTACTAGCGACCGAGCGACACGCACCGTACGAGGCGCAGCCGACGATCCAGCGCGCGTCACTGTACTGCTCAGCAGCAGAGACAGATCGTCGATTCCGACGACGCGGAGAGCTTGAACCGAGCTCTCGCTGTCGCGTCGTGCGCTTGTCGAGGGCGACGAGGCACTTCTCGCGCACCGTGGCACTCACACGCGGGTCGACGATCTTGTCGCGCAGCAGTGGCGTCGGGATCGCATCAAAGTAGTTGGGGATGCCTTTCGCCGCGCCGGACTTTTGCATCAGCCGCGTGAGCATCGGACAGATGCTCTCGAGCACGGACGGGAAGTACTCGAAGAGCACAATCTTCACGAGCACGACGACGCAGAACGCGACAAAGAACCCAAAGAGCACGACGACCTGCGGCCGCGTGACGCGCGGCCAAATCTCGCCATGCACGGCACTGAACGCTGGGATGCCGTCGCCTGCGTCGTTGCCACTCGTGTCGCCTTCGAGCTCACGCGCGACATCGTCGGACTGGTGTCAAGTGAGGCGGAGGGTAAACGACACACACTGTAAGAGAGAGAGAGTGGCCTCTGAGTGGTAGGTACGTCTGTCGTACTCTCACGAACGCCCGACCGAACGCACCGACTGGAAGATGAGTTCGTTCGAGAACATCCACATCGCGACGAGCGAGTGGAGGAGCACTGCGTATGGCAGCAACGAGCCAGCGGCAGTCGCGACTTTACTGTCGTACAATGGCGGCGACCTCGCGATGCGGAGAAACGCTGAACACGCATAGCAACGCGTGGACCGGACGCACTGTTAGCCACCTACACACACAGCGTCGCCTGACGGTGTTAACGTCGCTAGACGACGTCGCGTACTGAATTTGTCGGCCCAGTACGTCATGAGCATTGCAAAGAAGCCGACGAGGTGGAGCAGCGGCATCCCTGCCGAGAACTGGCGCCACAACCCATCCACTGTGAGCAGCCGAGGATCACACCCACTTGTGTCAGCCAGTCCAGAGGGTACAGTACAGTACCCCGCACCAAGTAGATGATGAAGATCGACGTGAGCGTTTGCGCGTATCGGGCAGCGAGATCAAACTTGGGGCCGCGGTAGAGCGCGTCAAGGTCGCGCTGGGTGTCCTGGCGCGTCATCGCGTAGTCGAACGAGCACCCGCGGTCGACGAACCGCCGCGTCTCGAGCGCTCCGTAGTGGAGCACTGCGTACACGTGCGGACTGAACGTGTTGATGATCATCGTGAGCATGAGCGACACGCCGACGTCGTTGTACCACGCGGGCGTGAAGTCACTGTACTTGCCCGCGAGGACAGGGAGCGCACGGAACGCACGCGCTGTCGCGGAGCCGGTGGCGTCGACAAAGTAGTCGAGGTTCGCGTTGATCACGACGAGGAGGAGCGCCGTGTTGCAGAACTGCGCGAGAAAGACTTTGACGACGCGCGAGACGACCATGCTCGACTCAGTGTGGTGCTTCTCCATGGCGACGAGCACGTCGAGGATGCGGGCGAGGAGGACGTTGACGACCACGACGGTGACGACAGCGAGGAGCGAGAGGAGCTGCGTCGCGACAAACGACGTCGCCCACGTTTTGCAGTAGAACGCCGCCTGCTGTTTGCCCACGACGAACCGCTCGTGGGTCATGGCGTGGAACGACTCGGTCGCGAGCGCAGCTTTGCAGAAGCACTCGACGAGCGCTTTGTACGGCACGATTCCTGTCTTCTTTGCGAGCTCGTCTTGCACGACGTCGTCGCGCGTGACGCCCGTTGGACAGCTTGTCGGCCGCCCGAACTCCCGTTCGACCTTGGTCTTCTGGAGCTTGGCGAGGAAGATGAGGACGAAGCTCGCAAACAGCACTGCGAGCGTCACGAGCGCCACGATCTGACGCACGTATCGTATGAGAGCGAACGTGGTGAGTCGCCACCCAACCAATCAGGTGTGCAAGGACTGTACCAGCCAGCCACCAACACTCCGACGTCCTGTCGTACCAGCTGACGCAGCAAGCGGTTCCAGTACGGGTAGTGCAGGTTCTCCCACACAATGTCAGTCGGGTCGGGCGCGGGACGGAACCAGAGCCGCTTGCCACGCAAGCGCTTAAAGCGCGGCTGCCACAGGCGATAGAGGACGCCCAGGTCTGGGTACTCGGCGAGGCACCGGTGGTACCCTTCCTCCTCTTCGAACGTGACAAACGCTGTCACAGCTTGGATCGACTGTCGCTCTTTGTGGCGAGCGTGCCAGCGCTCGAGCCGCGCGTTGTGCCGCCGGAGCGTCGCTTCAAGGCGCGTCACGTGCTTCTCGTGCCGTCGACGCCGCGTCTCAAAGACCCGCTCAGGGATGCGGCCGTCGAGCGCACGGAGCTTCTCGAACCGCTGCAACGCGACGTCCAGGCGACGCACGACGACGCCGCGGCTTCGGAGCAGCTCCAAGTGCCCAGACGTGTTGACGCCGAACTGGATGTCGGCGACGCAGATGCGGTCCATCGCGACTGCGTACTGTGGAGCGTCGGTCAGCACCTTCTCGAGGTGCGTGCGGAGCTGAGCCGATTGGACCGGCGTTGACAAGGCAACACGAGCGAACGAACGAACCCACACGCGTGCGTTCGTTAGGAGGATCGCAGGTGACGGACACGGGTCGATCAAATCGATCGACGCACCTCGTCGCGGAGCTTTCGGACGTCCTTGCGGCGTGGCAAGTGCACGAGCTGGACCGTGTAGTCGAGCGCCTTGATCTGGTCCTTTGTGATGCGCGCGACGTTCTCGCGCTCCTTGCGCTTCATCCAGATCACGAGGCAGAAGAAGCACAAGCTGCACGCGACGTCGCAGCCGACAGCGATCCCGAGAAAGTCCTGTCGCTGCACACGACACGACACGACGTCAGCGAACGACAGGTGAGTCCCCGGCCTGTGGGCAGCAGCCTGTGTCTGCGTCCGAGAGACGCACGCTGATCGAGTCCCAGCCGACAATCTTGAGACTCCACTCGTTCGACAGGTCGATGCGGGTCGTGAAGCACCGGGCATAGACAATGAGGCTGCGCTTGGTCTCCCTCTCGTTCTCACTACTCTCACACTCAGAGTAGTCGCTCCCGTCGTTGAGCTTCGCCGCGCAGACCGTCTCGGGCGTCGTGTCGCCGTCCGCACACGCGGTGGTGTACGTCTCGCTCACTTTCCACTCGTACGTGAGCGTCTCGCTCACGTCTATCGTGCAGCTCTTCTTGCCGAGACAGAGGCCGTTGACGATCGTCTGGACCGTGTTGGAGCGGCAGCCAGGCCGCGAGCGGATGCGCATCGCGTTAAAGTCGGGCTCATTCGTCGCTGGGTCGAGTGCCGTGGCGCAACACGCCCACTTGGAGACTGGGTGCAGGCCCAGGAAGCACCCGTAGCCGTCGCTCGGGCAGCGCTGCGTGCACCCTGTCGACGGTGCGCACGAGAGCTCTGGTTTGCCGCGGCACTTGCCAGAGCCAGCTGCGACGGTGTTCACTTCCGGGCACCCGCACGAGCCCTGCGTGTCCTGGGTCGAGTACACGGCCTTGAGAAAGCCGATCTCGCCTGCTGGACACGCGAGCGCGAGCGTCCCGCCAGCGACCACTTGGTCGCACAAGCTACTCGACTCTCTCAAGTGGCCGATGCTCGTTATGCCGAGCACTAACGGCAGGTTCTGCTTTGCGAGCACTTGGAACTCGGCGAGCGAGCCTTTGCCGCCGACAATGTAGATCACGAGCGCCGGCGCACTGAGCACGACGAGGAGGAAGAAGAGCCATGTCATGACCTTGAGGTACTTGAAGTAGAGCGTCATGCCGACGCCGTATTGGCTTAGGACGACCGAGTCGGTTGGCAAGCGGTGGAACGCATGGGCGCCAAAGTCCGTACTGAGCGGGTACTTCTCTGGCTTGGGATTCCCGAGCAAGTCAAACTCGGTCGTTGAGTACCGCATCGGGTGGTTCTGGCCGCGGTCGTGCAGCACTTTCGCGAACGAGAGGTACTTGAGCTCTTGGGAGCCGCAGTCGGGCGGGTACCCTCCCAGCTGCGGGTCGTGGCGTGGCGACGTCGGAGGGCTGCTCCCAGCGACCGTGAGCTGCTGCGTCGTCCTCTTTGGTGTCGATGGCGTGGACGTTGTGACGCTGACAGTGTCGATGTCGATCGCAAGCGACCGAGTCAGCGACAAGGAGGCACTGGGGACCAGAGGATGCGTGTGATTCGTGGGGGCGAGGGACGCGAGTTCTCCCCCTCGGAGCTCTTCTTGCGAGCTGTTGATCTCCGTCGTCTCTCCACGAGCGCCCGGAGCCGTCCCAGCCGCAGCGGCAGTCTGAGCTTTCGACTTGCGTCGGGCCATAACCGCAGCTCAGCTCAGCTCGTGCGAGAGAAGCCACAGAAGCCACAGCAGGTGACACGTGCGGTGGCCAGAGAACGACAAGTCAACTTGCACGCGTGAGGCGAGGAGGTGAGTGTGAGAGAGAGAGTGAGAGAGAAAGCCACACACACCATCTCTATCGAGAACCGTTTCACCCAAGCGCCTCCTCGAGTCCCAGGTCTTCGAGTCCAACGTGTCCAGCGTGATGGATGCAAGTGACAAGAGAGATAGAACGAAGGAGCGGAAGCTCTCGGACCAACCAAGTTCACATTGTCGTGCTTCCAACAGCCGTCGCTCGGCGCTCGCCTCTATCGTGCTTTCAACACCTTTTCTCTCCCTCTCTCCCTCTTCTCTACTCGAACGACTTGGCCACTCGCTTCGTCCCGTCGCTACTCGTGTCCTTCGCTGCCCGCTCCTTCGCTGCTACCAGGCGGTTCACTGCGTTCACGTACGCCGTCGCCGACGCCACGAGAATGTCCGTGTTCGCGCCGTGGCCAACGTACTGGCGATTCCGCAGCACGCCCGTCTGCGGGTTCACGAGGTCGCCTGGAGGTGCGTCACTCGCGACCGCCCCTCGCCCCTCGCCACTCTCCTTCTCCTCCTTCTCCTCTTGCACACGCACAGTCACTTCCCCGAGCGCGAGCGACGTGCCGTCCGTGATGCTGTTGACCGAGTACTCGTTTAGCTTCAAGTGCGGCATCCCCGTCGCGCGCCGGAGCGCCACGAAGATCGCGTCGACTGGGCCCGTGCCCATCGCGGCTTCGCTCACCTCTTGCCCGTCCTTGTACGCGAGCGTGACCGTCGCGGTCGGCTTCACGCGGTTCCCAGCTGTCACGTGCACGGACTGGAGCGTCCAGAACGTCTCGGGCTTGTACAGTTCGTCCGAGACGATCGCTTCAATGTCCGCGTCCGTCACGGTCTTCTTCTCGTCGGCCAGCACTTTGAACTTGTCGACGTAGTAGTCGAGCTGCTGCGGCGTCAAGTCCGTGTACCCGAGCTGCTGGAGACGCTTACTGTACGCGTGGCGGCCCGAGTGCTTCCCGAGCACCATCTTGCTCTCGCTCAAGCCCACGGACTCGGGCAGCATGATCTCGTACGTCGCTTGGTGCTTCAGGACGCCGTCTTGGTGGATCCCCGACTCGTGCGCAAACGCATTCGCACCCACAATCGCCTTGTTCGGCTGGATCGGCATGCCCGTGTAGTGGCTCACCATGCGGCTACAGCGCGTAATGTGCGTCGAGTCGACCGTCGAGTAGACGGGGTAGTGCTGCGGCCGCGTCTGGAGCGTCATGATGAGCTCTTCCAGCGCCGTGTTGCCGGCGCGCTCGCCAATGCCGTTGATCGTGACTTCGGCTTGGCGCGCGCCGCCGACAATCCCCGCGAGCGCATTCGCAGTCGCGAGCCCGAGGTCGTTGTGGCAGTGGGTCGAAAAAATCGCTTTTTCGCTCCCTTCCGTGTTTTCGATCAAGTACCGAATGAGCGAGCCGTACTCGTCTGGTACAGTGTACCCGACTGTGTCCGGAATGTTGAGCGTCCGTGCGCCAGCTTTAATCACTTCTGCGAGGACGTCGCAGAGAAAGTCCGGGTCGCTCCGCCCCGCGTCTTCGGGCGAGAACTCGACGTCTGGTGTGAGACTCGCAGCGAACGACACGGCTTCGACTGACCGCCGAATGCACTCGTCCCGCGACATCTTGAGCTTGTACTTGAGGTGGATGTCGGACGTTGCGAGGAACGTGTGGATGCGGTGGCTCGGCGCGTACTTGACGGCGTCAAAGCAGCGCTGGATGTCCTTTTCCGTCGCACGCGCAAGCCCAGCGATTGTCATGGGCTGGCCCGACTTGCGGCCCGTCACGAGCGGCCCAATCTCTTGCGCAATCGCAGCGACGGCTTCAAAGTCGCCTGGGGACGAGATCGGGAAGCCGGCTTCGCACACGTCGACGCCCAAGAGGCTGAGCGCGCGCGCAATGTCGAGCTTCTCGCGGAAGTTGAGCGTCGCGCCAGGCGACTGCTCGCCGTCCCGCAGCGTCGTGTCAAAGAGGATGAGACGGTCCTTTTCTTTGGCGGGGACGGCGGCTGTCGCGTCCGTGGAGAAGCGGCTCGCAGACGCGCGAGAGGAGGTGGACGCGGCTGCGGTGGACGCGCGTGCTCGACGAACAGCACGGAGCATCATGGTGGGAGGGGAGCGTGCGTGCGTGCGTCTGGAAAATGGAAATGGATGGACGAGCGGTGGCTGCTGCTGGTGCTGCGGTGGTGGCGGCGAAATGGCGAATGTGGAGGCAGGACGGTCTCCTCTCTCTCGCTGGCTCAGGTAAGATCCTGCTGTTTGAGCAAACTGAAACACCCCAAGCACACCACCAGCAAGTGCCTCGAGTGGACTTTGGATATAGCGAAGAGGAAGCCAGAGTCGAATGTTGGAGTGGCTTGAGTGGTTGATGCTGAACGAGTTGCAGCCACAAGAATTTCAGGCAATTCGGGTAGTGAGGAAACCAAGGGAGTTGGAAATCGTGAAAAGGATGGGAAGATACTTCTTCATACAAATTACATGTATGAAAGGGCAAAGTGTTTTTAAACACCTTTGCCTCATCCAAACATTTCGCGAGTGACGAGCGAGCCCTGAGGCTGACATGTGTGACGGAGCTGGATGTCTGGTGCTTGAGAACTCCCTCAGCGGAGGTCCAGTAATCAGTGCCAACAGTTGGTTGCACTAGAGCACAGGACGGAGTGTACACTGCGTTCCTCACTCCGAAGACGAAGGACACCAGCAGATTATTCACGAGGTTGGTACAGTACAACCCCAAGGCCCAAGGTGCAAGACTGGAACTGCTGGCTTCCCATGATCCACCCACCCGTCTCCACCACTCCTCGATGAGTTCCATCCATCCATCCATCCATCCCACCGTCGTATTTCTCGTGTCTGTGCGTCCACATTCCTTTCTATGCCTCGCGTGTCTGTGTGTCTGTCTCACAGTCCTGTAGTCTCTCCTGCGGACCTCAACCTGCAGAGCTTAGCAGCTCACCGCGAGCCAAGCGTGTTCTGAATAAAGTGGCGCACACTCTCAATGCCTGCGGCCGAGATCGCGAGCTTAAAGTGGATCCGGTCGGTCCACGTGAGCACGTTCAGGTCCTTTGCGTACTGCACCACTTGCTCGAACTCGTCCTGCGTGTTGAACCCGTCAAAGAGGAGCCCTTCGACAAACTGCACGCGGTTGCGCTCGCGCTAGACACAGTCAATCACATACAAGAGCGTGAGACCGACCGGTCGGGTCCCAGCCTTCCTCCCGATACAGTACCATAACGTGTAGCCCACCTCCCACAGGTAGATCTGGTCCGCAATGTTCTCCGGAATGATGGGCGTGTTCTGCCGCATCTTGGGGTGCACGTGCTTCATGAGAAAGTCGTAGATCTGCTGCGCTGAGATGCCGTGGATAAGCGCCGACCGGAGGCTCTCGCGCGTGATGAACCCGATCGCCATGTTCGGCAGCCGCGCGACAATGTCGACAAACACGCTCAGCATCGCGACGTGGAGCGTCGAGTTCGTGTACGCGTAGATCTTAAAGTTCGTCTCGACGACCACGAGCAGCTCTGAGCCGACGTCGAGTGACGGGGCGCTGCGAGGATCCGCTTGCGAGTGGAGCCCCTGGAATCCGAACGAACGAACGCAGCCATACAAACGGAGAAACCACGTCAGTCTCGGGCAGGAGACGACAGAAACACACTGACAGTCGCACACAAGCACCGATCGGACGCCTGCGAACGAGCTCGTGAGGCTCAAGAGGCTCCGTTTCTGCCCTGTCGAGCCGCCAAAGATGAGGTTCACGGCGAGACTCGTCGTGTAAAACCGGTCCGACGACGCGCGCTTCCGGTAGAGCAGCCCAAAGTCGATAAAGTCCTCGAGCAGCAGCTGCTGCGTCGCTGTGAGGTCTCCTGTCGCGTAGAACTCGCTCGTCTGGCAGTAGCTAGTCAGCACCGGACAAAAATGATACATCAGTTAATGGACATTCTGACCGCCTTTCAAATCTGTCCGCCTTTTCAGACCCCACACACGTACCTAATCTGGAAGAGAAACTGGAGAATGTCCTCTTGCTTGAGCGCGCCCGAGTGGTCGAGCGTCTTAATGTACTCGAGCATGAAGATCCACATCTGCACGTGGATGTCCTTGAGCATGAACTCGTACCCCGTGTCCGTGATGTGGTACGCGCGCTTGTCCGCGCTCTGCTGCATGAGTTTCGTCCGCAAGAGGATCTGGACGACGGACTTGGGCGGCTCTTTCACGGCCGTGGAGCCGACCATAAAGTGCAGTACTGAGTCCCAGCGCGAGCGCGCGTACCGCTCGAGCTCGAGCGCAGAGAGCCCCGTGCTGTCGAGCTCTTTCCCGAGCGCCAAGCGACCGCTCTCCCACGGCGAGCCGCCGAGACTGCTGAGCGCACGCCGCAGCTGCCGCTGGAACGCGCGGTGCAGCTGGAGCGTGTCGCCTGCTGCGACAGACTGGAACACGCGCAGGCGCTCGAGCCGCTCGAGTGCGAGCGCGAGCTGCGGCGGCGGCTCGGGAGCTGCGTGCACCCACTGCGCAAACACGGGCCGTGGCACAGGCGACTCGCTCGCCAGCAGCCGCACGACAAACTGCTGCGCGAGCGCAGGCAGCGCCTGGAAAACCGCTTGGCACGCCCACGGGTCCTCGTACAGGCGCTCGAGCGTCGCGTTCGGGAGCGTCTCGAGAAACTCGAACGCGTCCATTGCTGCCTCCCTGCCGAGTGCCGAGTGTTGTGCTCAAAAGAGAGATCGTCGTGTGAACATGGGTCGGGTCGCTCTCCCTCGTTTTTATCGCGCGGGTAAAAACGACTGTCCTCATGCTGCATACAAACGCACATATAAAGAATACTTGCAGGTCTGCTCACCCACAACACACCCACACTTTTTGTCGTTGGTTGTTTCAAGCACACGCACGCAACATGGCGGCTCGGCCGCTGCCGCCTGGACGCCGCGGCCGCGGTGCCTCTCGCGCCGTCTCGGGGCTCCACAACCTCCCAGAGCCCAAGCTGCTCGACGTGCCTGCAAGCGCCGTCGTCGTCCCTCCTTCTTCTACCCCGGCTCCTCCTGCGTCCGTCTCCGCTCCAGTCGCGTCCGCCGCTTCGTTGGCAGCAGCACCGTCGCCCTCCTCGCCTACTGCGTCAGTTAAAAGCAGTGTAGCGCAAGTCATCGCAGCACTCGAGAAGGACGCTCTGGATGCAACGCCACTGCCAACAACAACGTCACATCACCCACCGCCTCCACCACCGCCAGCAGCTCCAGCTCCGCTTCTCCCAGCTGCCAGTGCAGACAACGCGTCTGTGGCTTCGCTCTCTGTCGCTTCAGAGCCTACAGCACCTCCGCCAGCGCCTCCTGTCACTGCTCTCGAACCACCGTCTGTGGTATCACCACCTGCGTCCAGAGACGACGACGTTTCGAGTGCCATCGATGAGCTGCACCCGTTCCGACTGCTGCTCCCAGTCGAGAGCGTCCCAGAGGTGCCTGCGAGCGTCGAGTGCGTGTACGACGACGCGGCGGTGGCGCTCCAGAAGGCCGTCATGCGCGTACTTAAGAAGGTGCTGTCGACGCGCAAGAAGACGGAGAAGAAGCTCCAGCTCGAGGACTTTAAGATCAACTCGCGCCTCTTTGGCAACAACTTTATGGACGCGACCGAGTACTTTGACTCGCTGGTCGCTGACGTTGGCGCTGTCCGCGCGCTCCAGCTCGTCCCGAGTCTCGGGAAGCTCCAAGCCGACTACATGAAGCGCACAGGCCTGCTGCTCGCAGCGAGGACCTACCGGCTGCGCCACTTGGCGGCGCTTGAAGCGCAGTGTGCAGCGATGCGAGCAGCGAGTGTGGAGACGGCGCCGGGTCCAGTGGGACTGGCGACGCCGGGTGCACAGAGCGAGCCTTCCAGTACTGTCGTCGCTCCGAGTGAAGAAGTCGCTCAGCCGGTTGCAGCTCTGGTCGCGCCTGAAGCCGCCGGGACGGACTCAGAGGTGGGGTCAGTACCGGACGAGCGACTGCTGCAGTCGGTTGAGGCCGGTGAGACGATCGCTGTGCCGAGTGCCGACACGGTCGCTCTAGCTGTGCTGCTGGGAGCGGCAGCTGCAGAGGCCGGTGCGCCGTTCAGTAAGAAGCCGACAGCTGAAGTTATGGACCCGTTCGAGGCGCCAGCGGTCGCTGCGAACGAGACGGAGAACCGTAGCGACCATGGAGCAGCGAACGTGGCGTGGCACGCAGCGTCGGAGGTCGTGACGGAGGTGCTCATGGCGTCATCCAGTCCCCAAGCTGCAGCCGAGTCGCTGGAAGCTGCGTCTGCGTCTGAGGAAGAAGAGGAAGAGGAAGCCACGTCAGCTCCAGTGGTCGCTCCAGAGTCGACTGTTGAGACCTCATCCGAGTCGTTCGTTGCGGACCTCCCGCTCGCGTTCCAGCACCTCTTTGCGAGTGACGAAGTCGTCGTCAGCACGCCTGTGCAAGCGAAACCCACAGCAGTGGCACCTGACAGCAGCTCGACGGAAGCGGAGAATCTCTTTGGCGAGCGCTTCTCAGTGGGAAGTGCGAGCTCTGAGACCGCCGAGAACCTCTTTGGCGAGCGCATCGCCGAGTCGAAGCCGTCGGTTGCGGAACCTCCGACAGTGTCGAACCCGGCGCTGTCGAGCACAAACAACAACCACAGCCGCTCCTCCCAGGACGGCGCCGGTTCTGGTGCAGCGTCGGTCCCGCACTCCCAGCCGCTCTTTGGTTTCGCGACAGCTGGTGCTGACACGGATTCCGACTCGGACTCGGACGACTCGGGCTTCAGTTCGCCTTAAAGCGACGCAAGTACTGTAGTACAGTGCAACGTGGTGAGGAGATGGAATGAGGTTTTGGATGCTTGTAGTGTGCTTGTACGAGTGAATACGCGCCATGTGAAGACAAGTGTTCGATACGGCGGTGGACTGCGGTCACTGACTGCAGGACTGCCAGTCAGCAATGGGAACGCTCGCTTCGATTTCGATTTCGATTTCGATTTCGATTTCGAAGCACTCGGAGCAAACCACAGCAAGAGCAGAGCAAACATTGTGTGAATGGGACAAGCTGGTGGCAACCTTGATCTGCAGCGTGTTTGTACTCGTACTACTGTAGTCATCGCTCTCCTTGAGAGCATACGATAAGGAAGCCATCCCTGCCACCCCGTCCCAACATTGCTGCTCAACGCTTGAGCTCATGCGCTTGACCGTGGTGCCCCCGTGCAGCGCGCACACAGCCCACGCGCGCGGTGGCGGTTTCTACACGACTTGTTTGGCACTTTGGGTGTGATGGCTACAAACGCCGCAGAGACCTCGCGACAGCTTACAAATACTTCGTACGCACGGCGTGGATGAATGCTGGAGCTCTCTCCACCACCGTTGGCACAAACGGCACAATCGCCTCCACCTTTGCTCGAATCTCTGGCGTGATCTTGTCCACGAACGCCAGCGCCGAGACGTTCTCGTCCAGCT
>JAASGD010001150.1:0-12867 GCA_023334115.1 Globisporangium megalacanthum | reverse complement strand
GTGTGCGTGTAGTGCGTGTACGCTTCGTCGCTCAGCTCGATGGTTGTTGCTCGCTTGACTACACGGAATCCGTTGACAGGGTCGCCCGTGGCGTCTTCCAGCCGCACCGAGGACTCCTGTAGCACCTTGTTCAGCTGTGCGAGCTTGTATAGGCGACCATGCAGGACACAGGCGACCATGCGGTCGGCATACGGCTCGTCGTTCTCGCCTGAGATCGCGAACGGGCCCAGTAGCGGGCTCTGACCGTATACCACGTGGGTTCGATTCGTCGTGCTGTTCCAGACGACGCCCAGCAGCTGTGCGAACACGAGCAGCACGATGAACGCCCAGAGCAGCCAGTCGTAGAGACCGAATAGCACCGTCGCCTTGGACGCGGTCGACAAGCGCTGCTGGTGATCCTCCTTCCCGCTTCTTGAAGTTCGGGCTGTGATACCAGCTGCTGTGGGCTGCCGCGCGCTGTTCGACGGCAGATCACCTTCGATCGGCGCCACCTGTCGTGTCCTGGTGTGCTCCATCGGCACCGTGCTGGAGCAGCAGTGCACGACGACGACCTCCTGCAGTTGAACGCGGAAGAGCGACGTGCTGCGAGAATATGCGTCTCGGACGGCGGTGGGTATGGAACTGGTGCTTTCTCCTCTTGCGTCCGCTTGAGCACATCAACCTCGTAAGACGACAAAGTCGATCAGAGGCAGCATTGGTGATGATCTCTTGGAAGACAAGATGGATGTCAACTTGGAATACCCAAGCGTTTCGGAAACGCGGCTATTTCGAGCTGACACTGCCACAATGACTCCACAAAGTCATTTATCTTCATGACAAGCATACTCGAGATGACTGAGGGTTCTTGCTTGCACACTCCTGTGAAACGAGTCACTGCTACTGCTACTCATCGAAATCTGATGGTAACGAGATGTAGTGTAGTGACGTCGCTCGCGCTTGCATCCTCTATCAAGCGCGAGTCCAGTCGAACGCACACCACTGTACTACGTAGTACTAGTAGAGTACTTCGGCCAGGACTCGGTGCTTAGCTTGTCCGACGTGCTCGGCACAACGACTCTCTGTTCACAGTCCGCGCGGACGTCTGTTGAATGTGCGACCAGCGAGCTCTCGATGCCCTTATCGCTAGTCTGATCGACTCTGCAAATGCCACACACAAGAATTGCATGGTCAAGCGGACAGGGTTCCGCATCAAAGGGCCAGCGATGGCACCGTACCGAAACAGGTGCAGCACCATCATGTCTCCAATCGACGAGACCATTAATCAGTGTCGCGAACTCTGAAGACACTGGCGGCATTGGTATACTGTGCAGAACTTACAAGAATTAACCACTGTATACAGTGTACGTAAATACTGTACACTTGAATTCAGAATGTCCAAGTGTCCAAAAGTGGAAGTGGATTTGCCCAAAAGCGTTTCTGAAAGAGGTCACCTCTGCACTCAAATCATTTGCATGGCAATGGATAAGCGGTGGGTGCTTGTGACTGGGAAGCTGGCGACCACGCTGCCGCGTGCGTGCTGCGGTGCATCTCGCGCGCCGTCTCTTCTCTGCATGAAGACACTGGCGCCTCGCCCGTCCGCAGGCGTCACACGCCTCCGGTGGCAATGCGTCAGCAGCGACAGCGTCACCCACTCGCTCTGGGTCGACACGAGCGACTTGGTGGTCGTGACGCGCGAGGGCGACGCGGAACAAGGCGGCAACGCGACGCTCTGGCGCGCCGACGACGCGCGCGGCCGCTTCCTGGTCACGAATCGGCGAGTGGCGCCAGGCGAGCGTGTGCTGCGTGCCACCACGTTCGCAGTGTGCGTAGCGCAGGCACTGGTGCGTCGGCGCTGCCACTGGTGCTTCGCCAAGCTCGTGCGCACAGCGAAGCGCTGCGGCGCGTGCGAATTCGCGCTGTACTGCTCGCGCGCGTGTCTGGACGCAGACGCACCACTGCACGACTACCAATGCCGTGCGCTCGCGCAGCTGCAGGCGCTGGGGACCTCGCCGCTCACCGACTGGCGCCGCACCGGCGTGGATGAAGAGACCGTGCGCCTCACGCTCGCAGTGCTCAGCATGGAGCGCTTCGTGGGCACCACCGCGCCGCTCGCAGGGCTCGTGGTGAACCGTCGCAGCGGTGGCGATGATGAGCGTGTGCTCTCGCAGGTCGCGGGTGTCGTAATCGCGAACCTCCCGAGAGACGACGACAATGACGACGAGCTGCCGCCACCGACACACGCACACGTCGTCGCGACACTCGAGCGCGTGCGCAGCAACGCGCATCCACTGACGCTCAACGGAGCGACAAGCGTCGGCGTCGGCGTGTTCCCAGAGGCCGCGATGGCGCTGAACCACTCGTGTCTGCCGAACGTCGTCTCGAGCTTCGACCGCCACTCGCGCGTCCTGTCGTTCCGCACGATCCGCGCAGTCGCGGCCGGGGAGACACTCACGTACGCGTACGTCGAGCTGTTTCAAGCCACGCGACGGCGCCAGGAGGCGCTGCTCGACGGCTTCGGCTTTGTATGCGACTGCTGGCGCTGCGTCCACAAGGACGAGACCGAGAGCGACACGGTGGACGAGCGCAGCGAAGCCGCTGTGATGAACGAGCTCATGCGCCTGCGAGACGGCAGTTCGGCCGCCAACACGAGTCGGCGACACCCGACCCACGAGGCGGCCGACGAGTTCTTCCAGCGCTGTCGCGACATCTTTGAGCGCTCTCCCGAGCTGCTGTTTGCGTTTCGGATGCTGCAGCTGCAGCTCGCGGCGTCGCGACGCGACTGGGAGCGTGTGGTCCAAGAGGCGACGGCACTCGAACACATGTGGAGCGACCGCGGACTCCCAGGGATCTACCCGACAGTCGAGGTTCTGCAACGCCAGGTCCAGCGAGCAGCGACGCACGCAGGCTGGCGTGAGGTGGCGCTGCAGGCACAGGCACGTGTACGTGAGATCCGGCGGCTCTGCGGCTACGAAGACGACGGCGACGACGACGACGAGAGGGACAAGGTGTAGCGAGCCACTTTATACATTCATTCTGCGGTCCCACTACACGCACGCACGCTACGGCCGAGTGCTCGCGGCCTCTTGCTCGTCGCTCGGCTTCACGAGCGGCTTGACGGTCGTCAGCGCCGGGTCGGCGATCGTGTCGACGACCGTCACGACTTCCTCCGAGCCCGACTCGGAGCTCAGCGCCGACGCCGACGACGACTCCGACAGCCCAAAGTCTGTCGCGCGGTCTGGACGCAGCAAGCTAATGTCGAAGTGCGAGTCTGTCGACTTGAGGAACGTCTCGACCTCTGCGTCCGCGATCGACGGCGGCTCGAACGACGTTGCCGCCGCGTCGTCGTCGTCCTCGTTGCCGCTGGCGTCGTCGTCGTTGTCGCCGACAGTGCCGTTCTCATTGTCCGTGTCGTGGTCCAGCTCGTTGTCGTCGTCGCCGACCGCGTCGTCCATAAAGTTGAATGCAAAGTCCCCAAAGAGCTCGCTCGTCGCGCTCTTCACGGACGCTGGCGTGTCGACCGGCACTTCGATCGTGTTCATAAACGTGTCAAAGATGTCGGCGGTCCGGAACGCCTTGGCGTGCGTCTTCATGAGCTCGGCCTGGCCTTCAAACGTCTCTTCGCGCGCCGCGACCTTGTCCCAGTCGAGCCCGGCGAGCCACGGGTGGTGCATAATGTGCTCAAAGCCGTGCTCGCCACAGCCCAGCCGGTCGTCTTCGCTCTTCGTGAGCAGCCGCGAGACAAAGTCCTTGGCGTCGTCCGTGAAGCGCGGGGAGAACTTGAGGTCGACGTTGACGATCCGCTCTTTGATCAGCTTGTTCGTCTTGGCGTTGAACGGCGTGCGGCCGTCAATCATCTCGTACACCATCACGCCGAGCGCCCACCAGTCGACTGCGCGCGAGTACGACTTGCCAGAGAACACTTCAGGCGCCATCATCTGGTACGTGCCGACAAACGTCGACGTCCGGGCGTTCTCTGGCATGTGCTCTTTCGACATGCCAAAGTCCGTGAGCGCCACGTGGCCTTCCGCGTCCACGAGCACGTTCTCGAGCTTGAGGTCGCGGTAGATAATGTCGTGCTCGTGCAAGTGGCGGATCGCGAGCGCGACTTCCGCTGTGTACAACCGCGTCCGGTCTTCCGAGAACCGCCGCGCGAGACGCATCTGGTCGAGCAAGTTCCCGCCAGGGTAGTACTCGGACAGCAGGTAGAGCTTCGATGCTGTCTGGAACGCGTAACAGAGCGTCGCAACGTACACGTGGTTCGTCCGGTCGAGGATGCGGCGTTCCGCGTTCGTGGCTTCGACCAGCCCGCGCTGGATCACGAGCTTCTTGCGGATCGCTTTCATGGCGTAGAACCGGCCTTCGTCTGTCCCATGGTTCTTGCGCACGAGCTTCACGCGGCCGCACGCGCCGCGGCCAATGAGCTTAATGATCTCAAAGTCGTGCAGCGCGACCGGCGCGTCGTCACCCGACGGCTTGATAAACACACTTACGCGCTCGTCACTCGTCGCGGCCGCGGTCGGGCTCTTGTGCGTCGGCGCGCTCTTGTTCTTCCGCCGCGGGTCAATCAGACACGGCAAGAGCTGACAGAGCGAACAGACGCGCCAGCTCCCAAACGCCGGCACAAACTTGTCTTCGCAGCACTTGGAACAGTGCTTCACTTCGCACCACGCACATGGAATCCGGCGGTTCAAAACCCCGAGTTTCCGGTGGCAAATGCCGCACGCACTAATCTTTGCGTCGTTCACGGTGATGCCCGACGCTTCGCCACACCGCGCGGCAAACGAGCCAAAGACCGACGACATGACAATCTCCAGCGCCCACGCGCCACTCGAGCCCTGGACGTGCATCGGCACGACGCCGGCCGAGACGCAGACGCAGCCGTGCCGGGCTTCGCCTTGCGGGATCTTGACGCCCACGTCGATCTCCGACGACAGAATCCACGCGACGGCCCGTCGCGCGAGGATCCGGCGGGCAAAGTACGTGTCGCTCTCTGAGACGTAGTGGCTCGGCTCTACAAGCGCGAGCGCTTTCACGCGGTCTTGGACCGCGCCGTCGCCATTGTCGTGGTTCAGCAAGTGCTTCACGTACTGGCAGCCGCGCGAGAAGGCGACAATGAACACATCGCTCTCGAGCGGCGCAATGAGCTGGTCCCACGCTTGCTCGACGTGGTGGCTTGGGTGGCACACTTGCGCCGCGGGGTTCATAATCACGACGCCGTAGTTCTCGGCGAGCGCTTTCTTTAAGTACGCGAGCATCGAGCCGCTCTTGTCGCTCGCACTCGTCTGCTGCATGCAGATGCTGCGGCTCCAGATCCCGGCTTCCCGGTATGGAACAATCACGAGCACGCGCTTCTTGCTCGCATAGTACGGCGACACGTACACAGTCCCTTTCGCACAGTCGCTGCAGCTCGAGCCGTCGCTCGGCGTGTCGGACGTGGTCTTGGGCCGCAAGCCGTAGAGGTATCCACGGCGGCTGCTGTTAAAGCTCTCCCAGACCTCGTCGCCCACGACGTGGCGCACGTCGTCCGAGTACGACGAGTGCGCTGAGCTCGAGCCGCCATTGAGCGCAGTCGAGACGCTCGAGCGAAGCGACCCAGACGACTGCGAGTGCGGGATGAGCAGGCCCGAGACCGCGTCTGCCGGCGTCGTGGACGTCGCGTCGTCAAACGCTTCGTCGCCAGTCGCAACGACGATCTCTTTAAAGCCGAGCTCGCGCTTGATCTGCTGTTGGATGTCGTGGATCATGTGGTCCACGTACGCACAGCTCTCTTCGGTCGACGGCTCGCGCGACAGGAACGAGCCACCGCGGCGTAATGAGCTGCGACGCGCGACGGACGACACGAGCTGCGGCGGGTGCACAGCGGGGAGCATCGTCGTGTCTCCACTGCTGCTTCCAGTTGGCGCAGCTGCGTTGTCGACGAGGCGCTTGGCGCTCGAGCTCCGGAACGAAAATGACCCGCTCCGGCGCGCGCCGGGCGCCGCGGAAGGAGCGAGCGCTGGAATGATGGGCTGTGGGTGCGAGCTCTCTCCTTAGGTATGGAGAGAACGAATGCGACAGAGCAAGTGACGACGGCGACAGCAGCGGGAATTGCGAACGAGTGAGGAGGGGGGGCGGAAAGCGGGTTGTTGAACAACACTCGCTCGCTTCCACTTGGCGCACGTTACGCACGCAATGCGAGTCCTTGTTGCAGAGAAGCACACTCAAGCGCTCGATGGATTCGATCGAGTGCGGGCGACGCCGAGAGACTGGAAGTGACCTCGCCGGGTGGCGTCGTCTCCGCTTGAGAGGACCGAGACTCGGGCGAGCGAACATGTGTGTGTTGAGTGCCTTGAGAC
The DNA here is from genome assembly GCA_023334115.1 of Globisporangium megalacanthum. Taxonomy (NCBI): domain Eukaryota; phylum Oomycota; class Peronosporomycetes; order Pythiales; family Pythiaceae; genus Globisporangium; species Globisporangium megalacanthum. The sequence continues at coordinate 6,553 of JAASGD010001150.1, read as the reverse complement.
GACTGACCGACTGACTCTTTCTCACTTGCGCTCACTATGGTTGCTCCTCGTTTATGTCGGCACTAAGTTTTCTCACTATCACAACGCAAGCTACGTAAGCCCTCTTGAAAATGATACGAGCGGTGATTCGACGAAAATAGGCAGCCTCGACCGCGGATTCGCTGAAAATCCTCCTTGAGGATGGGCACACATTCGAGTAAATTACACGATCAAGACCAATTAAAGTCGAAAATCATCGAAATAAACGCGGGTTCGGGGGGAAAACAAGTCACACAGAAACGGGCAGTCCGATTCGATTTTTCAGTTTAAACCCGCTTTTTTGCTGTCCGAAACTCGCAATGCGTGAGCTTTTGGAGCTGTCCACGTGCTTGGCTTGACTCAGCTTGACTTGAAACTCAAGCTGGGAGCCTCGAGAGGCACTGGTTTTCATGCGACTCCACTCTTGTGGAAGCTCGAGTGGCTCGTTGTTGAAGTAAAACAAGCGTGTTTGTTAAATACACATGCGTGTTGCAACAAAATTTCAGAATTGTTGTGACACTCGCAGTGGAATTACAAACCTCAACCCAGGGTGAAATGGCTCACCTTGCGGTGCACAATGTCGAACTTCGCCAAAGATCCCGAAAACAATGGATTCCAAAATCAAACGTGATATCATCTCGCATTTTTCGAATCATGGCCAGCACTTCAGGTTACAGTGTCCAATTGTTTTTTAATTCAGTGTTCAAACAGTTATTTGACAAAAAAGCATAAATCACCTGCCAAAATTCGTTGACTTGGGTCCTTTGACCAAGTTTATATCAGAGCCTCAGTTTGCTACTCCAGCTTACGCGTCCTGCGTCAGCCTGAGATGACCAATTGCTCAAGCCGAAGATCGACGCATTCTCGCAGTGCGACCGCTCTGCACTCTTGGCAGCCCACAATGGATTTGTGTGCAAGTGAAACGCGCTAGAAGGCGGAGACGACAGCTTCTTGAGGTGGCTACCGTGGGCGGCTTACGCACTCGAAGGCCGCCCACGGTAGCCACCTGAAGATGGCATCGTCTCCACTCTGGTCCCTCTTCTTTACTCGGCGACGCAAATGCCTGCTCGAGTCGCTATTTGATCGCACGGCTGGATGCTTGCGCGCACGATCTGGGATCTCATCGGAACAAGCCTGTTAGACCAAGTTCACGTTCCGCATCGACCCACAGTGGCGACATCGTGAGCCAATTGGTGCTTGGAGGCTCCGGTGGTGTTGGCATTCGAGCAGCCAAGCACCAAACAGCTTGTCATTCGTCAACATTCGAGGTTCCCGAAAAGTGACAGGCAATTCGAAAAATAAGCAACGCAGGATGAACTATTTACGATAACAGCTGCGCTTCTAATAATCTGATCCGTGTCAAAATCACCACCAATCAACGTTGTGCCATTCGCGAATCCGATCTGCGTCTCCAATGTTCGCGCACCGCGCTCTCTCGCCGCTGATTTTCGCTGTGCTGCTGCTGCTGCTTGCTGCGCTCGCGGTCCTCGCGGGCGCAGAGCCGCAGTTCGTGTTCAAGGGCGAGTCGCACCACGCGTTCGGCCGCGCACTCGGCACGCGCTTCGCCCCGCAGATCCGCGAGCGCGTGCAGCGCAGCGTGAAGCTCCAGGGGCTCCTGCTGCCGTTCCACGCCACGCCGGACGGGCAGCAGCTGTACGCGCAGTACCTCGACACGCACACGACCGTCTTCCCCGTACGTGGGTTGCCAGTGGTCTCTCGGCTGAGCAGACGAAGCAGAGTGGCTAACAGAGAGAGAGCGGCTGGTACAGGACTATGTCGACGAGCTCCGAGGCATCGCGGAGGGCAGCGGTGTTCCCTTTGAGGTGCGGTTCGCTAGGGCCGAGACGTCTTCACGTAAGTGTGCGCTTGTGGCTCACGAGGTCGGTCCATGGTCCCGGTAGACGATCTTCCTGCTGAACCTCGTCGAGGAGTTCGAGGACTCGATCCCAACGACGTTCAAGCCGGAGGCTCCAGCGGCGGCTCGCCTCCAAACGCTGCGCTGCTCCGACCTCGTGCTCACGGGTCCGCACACGCGCGTGGTCGCCCACAACGAAGACAGCGGCGCTGGGGACGTGAACCACACGGCGATCGTGACGGCTTCGATCGGCAGCAGCCCCACGTTCGTCGCGTACACGTACCTCGGAGACCTGCCGTCTGGAGCCTTCGGTTTCAACGCGAACGGTATCGCCTTCACGCTCAACTGTGCGTGTCTCCTGGCGCTATGAGAGGCTGGTTCTGATAGCCACAGAGCCATCATGAGCTACTTATTAACCCACGATCGTTGTCCGAGCAGTCGTGGAGCCGGCGCAGACGTTTGTCGGCGGCATCGGCCGTGGGTTCGTCTCGCGCGACCTCCTCAACGCTGCGAACGCGTCGGACGCGATCGCACGCATCACGCGGGCGAAGCAAGCGACCGGCCACAACTTCCAGCTCCTGGACGTTGGTGCTCAGCGCATGTGGAACATTGAAGTCGCGTCCTTTGAGCGCCATGTTGTGCACGAGTACGTCGTCAACAGCTCGGACGCCGGCGTCGCAGCGTACTTCCACGCGAACCAGTACCAGCGCCTTGACATTGAGCAGCCGCCGTATGCGAGCAGTTTGCACCGGCTCCAGCGCTACAGCGAGCTCACGCCACCAACGAACGTACGGGAAGCGCTCGCGATCCTCGGCGACCAGCACGACGAAGCGTACCCAGTTTACCACGACGCGCTCTCGCACGAACGCGGCGAGTTGTCGGGATGGACGCTCACGACGGTCGTCTTTGACCTGCTTGAAGGCCGAGCGTATTCGTATCGTGGGAACCCGAAACGCATGAGCGTCAAGTACATCTGGAATCTCAAGACGCTTCGCGTCACGCCTGACGAGGCCGAGTAGTACAGTAGTGGTCCCTGGAGGTTTGGTGAACAGATAATACAAGTACCGGACTGGACCAGGGACCTCTGGTCGTATTCCTGGACCTCTTGAAAGTCCAGGATTGACTCGCTCGACGTCGAGCAGATGCGATGATGAAAGGACCGACCACGGAGCAACAGGAGCCAGGAGCCGATGTTGACGAAGACGCGCTCGTACGTGCTACTCCAGTAGGTCCCTGTCTGTCACTGCAGACGAGGGAAGCGCTAGTAACACGGACATTCCCCGTGTGATCCACAGGAGAACGCAGTGTGGTACGAGAAACACGGCGTCGAAGTCGCGCAGACCAAGGACTTCCAGACCTCAACGATCGACGCGCTGCTCTGTTGCGTGCGGAGTCGCTGCCTCGGAGCCACGTGCGTCGTATTCCCGTGTGTGCTCTTCCTGCTCGTGAGCTGGTCGATCTCGTCGTCCAAGGCAGCACTGCGTGAGGTCTTCCTGATCCTCGTAGCGGTTCCACCCGGTCTGTACGCCCTCTGCGGCCTCGTCTTGCTGTGCCTCGTCTGCACCCGGCAGATTCGGACCGACACAGAGAACGCACAGCAGGCACACGAGTACCTCGCGAGCCGAGCGCGAATGAACAAGATCGCGGTCACGTCTGGCGACGCTCGCATACGCGACATCCCGGGCCGCTTCGCGATGTTCCTCGCCGCCGCGAAGGACGGCAACACGTTCAACTTTCAGTGGTGCCTCGATAACCAGCAGGAGCCGGACCAGGTGGACCACCTCGGCCGCAGTGCGCTGCACTGGGCCGCGCTCTCAGGCGAAGACGAGATCGTAACGCTGCTGCTGCGCAACGGCGCGTCTGTCGATTTGCCCGACAAGCTCGAAAGGCTCACGCCGCTGCACTACGCAGCGTACTATGGCCACGTCAAAGTCACGCGGCTACTCGTGAATGCTGGCGCGAGCCTCACAGTACAAGACAACCGCAAGATGAACCCGCTCCAGGTCGCTGAGATGGCGAGTCTCAAGTTGCTGAGCGTACAGCCGTCGCACCAGATGATCATCAAGTTCCTCCGCATCGCCATGAAGAGCGACGTCACACCACCGCTCGAGCACATTACGGGACTCACAGTCGTGAACCTCGTCGAGCGTCAGATCAAGGCGTTTCCACAAGCTCAGTAGAGTAGGTCGCCGTTGTGAAGCTGCTTGAGTTCAGAAAGAAGACACGCCAGTCGACGACCATCGTGTTGAGACTTGCGAACGACATGGCAGCGTCAGCGACATGGTCACCCGAGTAGTCCAGCCACTGTTCGCTGGTATGTTGTGTGTCGTGCTTCGGGACTCTGTGAGGCAGCGTTCGCGAACCTCTCGATCGGGGTCTTCCTACGACGTTCCCATCCGCTCAGTAACTCCGTGCGACGTCTGCACCACTCCTCTCGCGTTCTCGCGCACACAGAAACTCGAGCGTACTACAGAGCTCAGCGCGGCAGTCGGCCGGACGCTGTTCTAATGCCCACTCCACTTGACGAAGGAGTCGCTTCCCGTGCTTGCCAGCCTCCCTCTCGCTCGCTCCACTTCGCTGCTTCCGAGTCGAAAGACCGGGGTGGAACACATCGAGATCTTCTGGCGACAGGTCCGTCCAGCGCTGCATGTCGACCTTCCGATCGCGACTCGAACCGTGAAGGACGTCGGCTTGCACATGTCGTGTTCGGAGCTCGCCTGACGCTGGTGTCTTTCCTGTTGTCTCTGGGGTGCTGATATGAAGACTTCCGTCCTCTGATCGAAGGCTGAGGTTGCTGGCTCTTGTCGGGCAGTGAACGAACGCTTCGAGTGAGTCGTAAACCGACGCGCGGAGTCCGTCCAGCTCGTGCGTTTTCTCTGAGAGCGTGCGTTGGACGTCGTCACGCATGGTACTGACGTGGCGGAGAGCTCGCTCCTTCTGCTCCGCCATCTCGAGCTGCGTGTTGCGGACTGCGTGGCTGGCAGCCAGCACCTTGTCGCGAAGGCGGGAGATCTCTGTCTCCTGCTCGACGATCTTCGTTTTGAGGCCGAGGAGGAGCTGCTGCTTCTGAAGGACCCGCTTCTTCAGAGTCTTCACTTCACTGTGAAGGTCCTGATCAGCGTCGTGTCTCTTGCCGAGATGGCGTCTATTGATCTGAGAGACAGCGACAGCTTCGTCTCTGTTGTGCTCTTCCGTTATCCGCTTCGAGGCACTCAACTGCTGCGCTCGGAGAGCAGCGTTCTCTGCACGTAACGACTTGAGCCGGCGCTGCAGACTCGCGACCTGCGTCCCTCTCGCTTCCGCTTCCTGGACGAGCTGGAACTCGTGCGCCTGTAAGCGTTCGAGCTGCTGTCTCGCGCTTTGGAAGGCGCGCAGCTGCTCCTTTGCTGCCTGTTGAGCGGCTGCCAGCTTCTTCTCTGCGTAGCCCAGCGCTTCTGCCCTCCCGTTCGCCTCCTGCAGCTCTGCAGCGAGCTGATCGCCTCGTACTTTGCTCTGCTGGAGCAAGTCGGACTTGCGCTGAAGAGCAGTTCGCAGGCGCGCTGCTTCGCTCGCAGTCGCGTCAGACTCGCTCGCTTGCAAACGCAGCTCGCCCCGCACTCGGTTGTACTTCGCTGCGAGCTTCGCCAGACTCGACATTCCGTTCGCGAGCTCGCTCTTCAGCGTCGCGTTCTCTGTCGCCAGCACGAGTGCTTTCGCCACGTGCTCTTTCAGTGTCGCCTTGAGGTCGCCCACGTGCAGCTCCAGTCGCCGAGCCATGTCCTCGAAGCTGTCGTTCTTCAGAAGCGCCGAGCGCAGGTGCTGCTCGAGCTTGGCGTATCGGAGCCTCCACACCAACGCTTCATCGGTCAAAGCCCGCGTTGGTTCTGTCGCGTGCTCATTGGGACGCACCAGACGTCGCACTGAAGCTGAAGACATCGCTTCTCTCTCCTGCGCTCGCACCCCAGCCGCTCTGCGCTCTTGACTACAGCGTTTCTTCGCTTGAGCAGCACTGAAGCTCTTCGAGAGCGCGAGAACCGCGTCGTGGACGTCACGAACGGTGACGTCGCTCGCAACTCTAGGGCTGTCGACGAGCCGCACGCACTCGTCGACGCACGCTGCGAGGAAAACGATTCGCCTCTCGCTCTCTCTTGCTGCTTCGTCACTCGCCGCCTTGAAGTCAGCGAACTCGAGCTGCAGCTGAGCGCTGAGCTTCTCGCGCTCTGCGTGTTGGCGCTGGAGTTCGGCAGCTTCGTGAGCTTCGCGGTCAAGTCCTGGATGAGACGGCGTCGCTCGCAAGAGCGCGTCGAGCTCGCTCTGCACTGACGCGAGTTGGGACTCGAGACGACGCACTTGTGATGCGAGAGCGTCACGTGTGCGCTGCTCTTGTTCTGTTTGAGCAGCGAGTTCATCGACAGCGCTTGGTTCAGTTTCTGTCGCCTTCTCACACACGATGAGAGTGCGACTCTGCTCTCTCGCTCGCCTCGCGTTGTTCTGCTGCAGCTCTGCCACGTCACGTTCCAGCCGCCGCTTCTCGCGAGCCAGCGCCGCGTTGTCGCTCTCGAGCGTCTGCAGCTTCTCGTTCACTTGGTCGACGTAGCTGCTGAGCTCTGTGACTCGCTCCGTCTCTCTGTTTTGCTCCAGTACGCGCAATTTCTCGTTCGTTACGACGAGTTGGCTCTCGAGCTCCGAGATACGCTGTGT
>JAASGD010001149.1:0-12876 GCA_023334115.1 Globisporangium megalacanthum | reverse complement strand
GCACGATGACGCGGTGGCTGCCGCTCGCCGTCGCTGCGAGTTTTCGGCTGCTCGTGCTCATTTGTGTGCTGATGCAGTGCTGGTGTCACTCACGTGAGCTCGTCTTCGCCATGTCATTTTCGCGCGCTTTTTGAATCGATTTTTGCATTTTTTACAATTGGCGCCACTTTTGTGGCCCGCGCTATACAATGGCCCAGAAGTGCATGTGGCTAAAGACTTGTCCAGCCTTCCAAACAGCTTTTTTGTATGGGTAGATGTTGTTTGAGCGCGAACTGTGAACTGTGCGCTAAATCATATGAAAGAGGAATTCAACAGGGTAGCAGATGACGTTCTCGCAGGAGATTTTGTGAGCTTGGCTAGCACACCAGCCACCTTATTCTACGAGTAATGTACACTATCCTCCCAAAAAAAGAAAGAGGAAATCAAGGCGAACAACATATCTAAACAGCAATCCGAGAGCTTCAAAACTGATCAAGTTATGAAGGATCAAAGGGGTGGCCGAAAAGACTTGACCAGGAGTGTATGGCCCCGAAGTGCATGTGGCTCGCACAACGATTGTGAGGCGTTGATAGCTCTGCGCTTGATGATGCTCAGCATGATCATGGGGCGTCGTGATGCTGCTCAATGTGTGCATTGCTGCAGATCGCGGTCGGGTGCTGGAGGAGGCGAAATACTCCAACTTCAAAACAAGCCAGAGGCTTGGGCGTGAGTCTATCGCGAGGGTCGGCAAGGAAGGCTCTCGGGCGAGTAAGTCAAGACAAGGATCACATCAGGATACTGTAGCATGGTGGTGACACCTCGAGCAAGGCAAAGTCATGCGCCAGGCAGCAAAACTTGGGACTCAGGTCTCGAACGAGGTCATTCGTAAGATGCGAGCAGCGAGTTTTGTGCGCGACCAGCCAATTTGGAGCATCAGTTTGAATCGTCTGATTATTCTGATGTCGAGACACGCGGCCGCGTCACCTGTGTAACTCTCCTGCGTGATCGGTCCACTCTCCGAGTTGACCCGCACGAGTGATGAGCGTGCTTCTTTGCGTGGCGCAATCGCTTCTCTTCGCCAAGAGCATGGCGCTCAAAGATCTCGAGTGCGAGTAAGAAGCACACGGAGACCACCAATATGCTTGTGGGTGCTGTTTGCCTTGAAAGAGTGGTTTGACTGCAGTGACTTCACGTCAAAAATGGTCAGGCGTGGTAACATTGGGTTTTGATCTTTCTGACGCAATGCGGGACTTGAAAAGTGCACGCTGACGCCGAACCTTCATGTCGCAGCAGGTGGTCAGAAACGGTCAGACTCAGAGGACTGATACCGAGCCATTTCCTGTCATTTACACAAGCCTGATTCCGTGCTGAGGCACGACTCAGGCTGTGCAAATATCCGGGACGTCCAGGATGCGGGGTGACATGTTGACGAAACCTGGTTTCTGCTCGCTTTTGTCACATCCGCGCGCGAGCGAGCCAAACGGGCTCAAATGGCTGGTTGCTGGTGCCGAACGCTTTGATGCCATGATTCGAAGACTCGATCTTTGTCAAAAGCATCTTTGCTGCGAGCGAAGGCGAGTGGTGTTACTGTATGAAGATACCTTATCAAAGTGCTCAATGTCGTTCCAAGCTCGAGATGCCACATTCGGGATGGTTCGGGACATGATGGACAGATACAAACTTCAAAATGTTTCGAATTGGGATGCGTCAAGAACCAGCCAGTCAGCCGGTCGCTCGCTTTCATCACTCTTCATTTGGCAGGCTCGAGACGAAGCGACAATTGGAAGACCGTCACTGCCGCTCCTGGCCAACGACGCTCTTCTCTCTCGCACGCTCTCTCTCTCTCCCTGCACCGAGCGCCTCGCTGGCTTTCGCCCGCCATGTGGTTCTTTGCAGGCGTGTGCTTTGCGATCTCAACACCGCAGGTCCGCGCACTCCTCGAGGGCCTCTTTGCGGAGCTCTCAGTCGTGTTCTACAACAGCGTCTCGCTCGTCGCGCTCGCACTCAGCGTCGTGTTCGTCGGCGCTGTCGCAGTCTGCGTCCACCAGCCGCAGCCGTTCGCAGTCGCTCCCGTGACGACGACACGCACAGCCGCCGCTTCTTCGTCGTCTTCCTCGCCGTCGACGAGCGCGAAATCGTTCGCGACGAGCAGCAGTACGCTTCTCAAGACGCTCTTCCTCGCCTCCACGATGCTCCCGTTCACTGCAGTCGTTGCGAGCCCTCGTACACTCACGACCACGCGCCACCTCCAGTCGACGGTGCCGTTCACACTCGCAGACAATGCGACCGCGCTCGCGTCGCTCCAGTCGAAGCTCACGCAGTGCAAGTACTCGAAAGGACTCGAGTGCATTGACAACCCAGCGACGCTTGCGGAGTTTGGCGTGTACAAGCGCGAGCCTGGCTACTGTGTCTCGTTCGATACGACGTACATTAACGTGAGCGGGACCAACCCGACGCCGAACCGGTTCCTCCCCATGGGCACACAGGAAGGCCACGCGCGTGGGTTCAAGAACAAGTTCTCGGAGTGGTCGTCAAACAACCGCGACCAGTTCCAAGTCGACTGTCCGTTTCTGTACAATGAGACGATCGCCAGTGGGAGCGACTACTTGTGCTGTACGGAGGACCAGTACACGGGCTTGAAGACCCAAGTGCGGATGATTCCAGGCCTGTGCAAGTCGTGCAAAGAGAACTTGCGCAACATCTTTTGCCAGATGGCGTGCAGCCCGAACAACAGCATGTTCTTGGACGTGAACCAAGTGCGGCTCATGCCTGGCGACGACGCACACGCTGGCGACGTGTACCCTGCGATTGAAGAGCTCACGTACTACGTCGGGACCGACTGGGTGCGCGACATTTACGACTACTGCCTCAAAGACAGCAGCTTCTCGCTCTTGTGCAACCCGAAGCAGAACTGCACGGACGGCTTTGGGCTCATGGAGTTTATGGGCGAGTACAAGCTCAACACGATTGGCTCCCCGCTCCAGATCAACATTACGACCGTCCAGCGCTTCCCCGACGGCGTTCAGCAAGAGATGTTTTGTGCGTGCGGCACGACGAACGTGAGCGACTGCTGGTCGCCCATGGACACGCGGCTCGCGTCCTGTGTCGGTGTCTGTGGCTCGCTCTGTGCTGTCGATGCGAGCGCCCAGCGTGTGTACCACCCAGCGTGTTACGGATCGGTCCCGTTTACGCTCGGTGGAAGTGGCGACGGCGTCGAGACGGTCGATGCGAAGTGGGCGCCGCTCATGGAACACATGGCCCAAGTGCTCGACGAGTCGGACTATGACGTGCTCAACTACTTTCTCGCGATGCTCGGCGGCATCATTGGGCTCTCGCTCATTGCGGTCTTCCTCTTCATCTCGTGCCGCGTCCGCAAGTACAGTAGTCTCCCGAGTGCCGACGGACGCACGCGTCCAGGGCCGTTTGTCGCCCGCGTTGTCGCTGAAGACCAGCGTCTGAGCTTTGTCGACGACGTTGTGACGGAGCGTATGAAGAGCTGGGGCGCGTTTGTCGCGCGTGGGAACAACCCGCGCAAGATCATTGGCGTCGTGCTGGTTGTCGCACTCGCGTGCACGTCCGGGATCTCTCAGGTCGAAGTCGAGACGGACCCTGTGAAGCTCTGGGTCGCCGAGTCGAGCCGGCCGTTCAAAGAGCGCGACCGCTACGGCGAGCTCTTTATGCCGTTCTACCGCTCGCAGCAAGTCATCATGGTGCCGAAAGACGGCGGAGACATCAACCGTGTCGAGTACCTACGGGAAGCGATTCGGATCCAGACCATGGTCGCTGACGTGACGGCTGGACCGGCCGATGGAACATACCCAGACCGTGTGAAGCTCGAAGACGTGTGCTGGAAAGTCACGGGCACGTCGTGCACGGTAAACGCGATCACACAGTACTTCCAGAACCGGATGGACCACTTTGAGTTCTACGCAAAGTACGACCTCGCGCTCGAGCACTTTGCCCAGTGTCTGTACTCGCCACCGAACTCGGACGTCGCGACGTGCGGGAAGCTGTCGACTCGCGTCGCTGGGACGGGCGAGACGATCCCAACGAGCATGAGCGACTGTCCGTGTCTCTCTGGCTTTGGCGCGCCGATGAACCTGTACAACACGTACTTGGGCGGCTTCCCCGACGGTGCCGACAAGAACACGACACTGTACTTGCAATCGCGCGCGTTCGTGTCGAGTGCGCTCGTGTACAACTACTACGACAAGACACTGAACGAGCCCGCGATCGAGTGGGAGCGCGAGTACATTGAGATGCTCAAGCACGAGTCGAAGACGAACCCGCTCTTTACGATCTACTTTATGGCCGAGACGTCGGTGCAAGACGAGATCAAGGTCGAGTCGACTGGCGACGTGCTTCCAGTCGCACTGAGCTACTCGCTCATGATCATGTACGTCTCGCTCGGGATCAACCGGTGGTCGTTCCAGAAGCGGTTCTTCCAGACGTCGAAGATCACGGTCGGCTTCCTCGGCATTGTGTGCATTATGCTCTCTGTCGGCACGACAATCGGGCTCTTCACGTGGGCCGGTGTGAAGCTCCAGCTCGTGATCATGGAAGTCGTGCCGTTCCTGACACTCGCGATCGGTGTCGACAATATCTTTCTGATTGTCCACGCGGTGAACCAGAAGCACGACGAGCTCCTTGCCACTCAACCTGCGCTCTTTGTCGGCCTTGAACACGACGCGGTCGCCCGCAAAGACGTGGCGAGTCGGATCGTGTCGGAAGGGCTCGGGTACATTGCGCCGAGTATCTTGATGGCGTCGATCGCCGAGTCGATTGCGTTTGCGTTTGGGTGCATCTCGCCCATGCCCGCGGTGCTCTGGTTTGCTGCGTTCGCGTGCGTCGCGGTCGCGATCAACTTTTGCGTCCAGATGACGCTGCTCGTGTCGATTGTGGCGCTCGACAAGCGCCGTGAGCTGAGCGGGAACTACGACTTGCTCTGGTGGAAGCGCGCGTCGGCCGGGCCAGTGTGGATGCAGACGGAGCGTCTCGTGCCAGTGCAGCCCAAGACACCGGACGAGAGCGAAGCGCCGCCTGTGACCGCGTCTGGAGCAGCAACGACGACAGGCGCGCACTTGTTCGACCGGTGTGTCGACGCGTACTCGTGGTTCCTCTCGCTCCGCATCGTGAAGCTCGTCGTGCTGTTGCTCTTCCTCGCCTGGACGCTCGTGTCGATCGTGTCGATCGAAAAGATCAAGCACGGACTGCCGCAAGCCGAGTCGATGCCGTCCAAGTCGTACTTGACTGAGTACTTTAACGCGCTCGACGTGTACCTCGCCACGGGTCCGCCCGTGTACTTTGTCGTCGAAGGCGGGTACGGCCGGAACCCACCCGTGTTTGACTTGAACGACCAAGCGGTGCAAGCCAAGTTTTGCAAGTCCAAGTCGTTCTGCGACGAGTTTGCGATCCCCAAGATCATTGACGCGCTCGCGAACGAAGGCGACCGCGACGTGACGCACTTTAGCGAAGGCACGACGTACTCGTGGATGGACGACTTTTGGGGCTTTGTGAACCCCGACAGCGAGTGCTGCCGCGTCGACAGCAACAACGGGTCGTACTTGCCGATCCTCGCAGACGATGTCGCGTACACACAGCGCCGGCCGAGCAACCCGACGTGTCTGGCGGCCAAGACATCAGTGCCACCAGTGCCGAAAGACCTCTTCATGTCGCTCTTTAGCATGTTCTCGACTGCGAGTGCAGGGAACCTGTGCTCGTACGGCGGCGGCTCGATCTACCGTGGCCAGTTTAGTCTGGACGACAAGCCGATCCCCGTCGTGTCGCGCAGTACGCCGCAGATTGTGCTGAACCAGACGAGCTATGGGAACCAGATCACTGCGTTCTCGTACATGGTCGTGGCGACGGCGAACCCGACCCAGCAGCACTTTATCGACGCGTACGCGCAAGCCCGGCGTGCCGCGGCGTGGATCAGCGAGAAGACTGGCATCGACGTGTGGGCGTACTCGCTCACGTACGTGTTCTTTGACCAGTACTTGACAGTCGTGCGCGACACGTACACGCTCGTTGGGCTCGCACTCGTTGCGATCTTTGTCGTCCACGCGATCTACTTTGGTGGGTTCCTCTACCCGCTCGCGATCGCCCTCGCGGCTGCGAACATTGTGATTCAAGTAATGGGGCTCATGCGGCCGAACGACATTCTGCTGAACGGGCTCTCGATGGTGAACCTCATCATTGCGGCGGGCATTGGCGTCGAGTTCTGTGGCCACTACGTGCGCATGTTTGCGAAAGCGCGCGGCACGGGCGACGAGCGCGCGAAGATTGCGCTCCGGAAAGTGCTCGTGTCGGTGCTCTTTGGCATCACGATCACGAAGATTGTCGGGCTGAGTGCGCTCACGCTCGCGGACTCGCGTATCTTCAAGAAGTACTACTTCCGCATGTACATGATGGTCGTCGTCTCAGGCGTGCTGAACGGCATGCTCCTCTTGCCCGTGCTCTTGAGCACGATTGTCGACGTGCAGCACTTTGTCGCGCGCCAGCGCCAGCAAAAGCGCGACGGCGCCGACACGGGTGTCCAAGCGGTCGAGAGTCCCGCGTACCAAGGCGTTGTCGACAATGTCAAGCTCGTGTCGCCTGCCGGTGGCTCGGGAGCGACACGGCACTCGAACAGCGATTGAGCCGTGGGCGATGATGAAGAGACTGGAGTGGACCCACACGCGAAGAGCAACACCAGAAGCTGTCGGATGATGCTGTCGCTGTGCCGACGGTGTCGGAATCTATTGAAGTGAATGCATACGAACTTGCTTGTCTACTCCTCTTGTGCGTCTTCATAGTTCTGTTTACGGTCTAAGTACGGCCAGTCACGACGCCGAGGCTTCGAGCACCAGGACCTCTGGGAACTGAGCGATCGCCTGTGCGTGAGCGCCACGCAGGAACGCGGCCGAGAGCTCGCTGATCGCGTGTAGCGCGTACAGTGGGTGGAGCCTCCCAGACGATTTGAGCAGCCGGTTCACGAGCGGCGAGAAGAGCGGGAGGTCGCAAAAGTCGTTGTGTCGCGTCCCGCGCAACACTGTGAGCGTGCTGCGGGCGTGCGAGCAGCCGCGGGTGTGCGTCGTGGTCTCGCGCATGTTGGCGTCCCAGTGGAGAAAGTGCTCTGAGAGCAAGTGGAACACTGGCACACGGGATCCGAGCCCACGCTTCACGTCTGCGTCGAGCGGCTCCATCCACGCGTCGAGCAGCACGACGTTCTGGACGCGCTCGTCGACGTGCGCGACTGTCATGGCGGTCGCGGCCCCGAACGAGTGCCCCACGAGGCTCACGTTCGCAGCGTCGACGGTGGCGAACACGCTCGTGGCGTCTTCGTCCTCCTGCTGCTGGCGCTGGGCGATCGCGTTCAGGACGCGCCGCACTTCTTGCACGCGCTGTCGGAGCTGCGCGTTGCGGAAGCGGAAGCCCGCGCCGTCAATGTTGTCGCGCACCGCGACGGAAATCGGCTCGTAGTACGCGATGCGGCCGTCCGCGAGGCGCGTGACTGCCGCGGAGCCGTCGCAGTGGTTCACGACCACGACGACGTTGCCGTCGCTCGCGAGCTGCTGCGTGACGGCCGAGTAAATATCGATCGAACCGCCGAGGCCGTGGCTAAAGACCACGAGCGGCCACTGCTGCTTGCTGCTGTCGCTGGCGGCACTTGATGGGGGAGGTGTCGCGACCGGAGCGTTCGGGATTGCGGCCAGCAAACCGCTACGGAGAGCCCCAAAGAGGAACTGCGGCACTCGACTGAAGACGCTCATGCCCTTGAGCACGTGCTCGCCATGGTGCAGCATCGACGCGCGCTCGCTGAGCGGCACACTCGACGGCGCCTTTGCTGACGGGTACAGCACGCGGCACTCGACGCCGCCGAGACGCACGACCGTCACGCCGATCGACTGGTATGGACCATACAACCGCGCGACGTCTGCCCACGGGAACACGAGCAAGAGCGCGAATGTGAGCGCTACGCAGCCTGCGGCGACGCTCCACAGCAGCGCGTCGCTGCTCGTCCGCAGCGGTTCGCGGAGCGTCACGCGCGCTACAAGCGCCAGCAGCGCCACGTACGATGGCGCCACCTCACGCCGCGGGTGATGCGCAACCATTGCAGCAGCAACGACCGTCACTAGCGCTAGTTGGACAGCGCGCAGTTGCTGGAGCGACGCGAAGGAGGCAGCAGAGTCGTGCTCGGACGCGACGAGCCCTCCGGTCGCGAGTGCGAGCGCGTACTCTGCGAGCTTGTAGCGGCGGGCAGACATGTGTACGCTGGGCCGTCGGGCGCTGACTGAGTGTGCACTGGGTGAGCTGAAGCGACTTGAGCTGCTTGCTCGCGAAGTGGTGGCGAAGACCAACGAATGATCGATCGATGGTTGTCACTTGATGACGTCGACATGTTTGGAAAAAACGGATGTTGACATCGACATGGCTTCAGAAGCCAATAAATGGGAAGGGCACTATTTAACTTTGAAAACTTATGGAATGCGCCCAAGTATATGTCAGGGCGATGCCAGCAAAAACTCAAGAGATTTCGGACGAGAAAGGTGTGACAAACGTTCCTTGCCCACAGCCTGAACAAGAGAAGCACACCAGGCCATTCGACAAGCCAGCGGCCGCCGCTACAAAAGCGAGAGCATGAGAGAGAGAGTAGAGACGGAGGCACACACTTCAACTCAATAATCATCCACACAGTCAGCAGTTGCTGTGTCAAAAGTTTTGATTTTTCTCAGTTCGGTTGTCAACTTTTCTTGGTAGCAATTGCTATTCCCTCGCAACTCTTGCATTCTCTATGCTCGCTTGCGAATCGCACGCGCCACAACCGCGAGCAGGCGCTTATTCGTCGACCTGCCGCCTCCTCGACCCCCACCACTCCGACAGTCCATGGCGCCGCCTCGCGTGCCGCCGCTCTTTGCGCACGCACTGCGCTACGCAGCAGGCGACAATGTGCGCTCGCCCTTTGGTTCCGGCGTCGTCGTCCGCAGCAGCGACAGCCGTGCGCACGTAGAGGTGCAGCTCGCATTCGGCGCCACACTCTTCGCCACAGTGCGTCCTCCTGGCCTCTTTGCTTCCCACGTCTGCTACTGGTCGGACTAACGCCGCGTGGCTGGCTGTGCGCCAGCGCGAGAGCCTCATGCCTGAGTTCCGTATGCTCGCGTGCGGGGAGATCCCGCGGGGCACGCGCGTCCTTGTGTCCAGCAACAGCAGGGAGCCGCCAACGTGTGCGCGCGTGCGCTCGTTCCAGTACGTCTCTGTTGTGTGCGATCGCTACTAGAGGGTGGGTGTGTATGACAGTGTGTTGTGACGCCTCTCGCGTCGGTCGTTTTGCAGCCTCCGGGACCAAACGTACGAGGTCGTGATGCTGCCGAGCGAACGTACGGACGAAAACGACACAGAGCCGACGGACGGGGAACAGAGAGAGACGACGCGTCTACTACAAGTACGTATGCACGCAGCTAACTAGCGTACTTAAGCGCTTGAGAACTGACATTGGGAGACGGGCGGTAGAAACACGAACTCCGGTTGGCGCCAGGCGCGCGGGTGCGGACAAAGCTTGGACTGGGGGTCGTGACGGCGTCCAGGTCCGTACGTGTACTGTAGCGTGTGCTAATGGAGTCTCCGTGGCGTAGTCTCTCACCCACACACCCATGACGCTGTGGTGCTTCATTCTGGCAGCCAAGAGAGCGACTCGTACGTTGTGCAGCTCGACTTTGGCGGCGTTGGCTACCTCACGGTACGTCGATTCGCTCCATCGTACTTAGTACCTGTGGCCCAGTATTCCCTTCCTCCCTCCACTGACTGGCTGACTGACTAACTGGTGTAGCCAGAGAGCGTCGCGTGCGTCGACCTGCGGCTGCTGGAGAAACTCCCCAAGCCACTGTCCGCGGACGCGATCGTCCAGCAGTTTGACGGCCGCGTCTCCCTCGCAGACGCGACTCTGTTAAGTGCGAAAGCGCACGCTACGTACGCGCGCGTCCAGCGCTTCTGCGAGCAGCACGCCGAGACGATCTCGTTCCTGTCGACGAACGCGACGTACGGCGACCAGTACTCGCAAGCGCTCGCTGCGCTCTTTGACCCGTCGCTCGCCGACGCGACACACCGCGTGAAAGTGGCCGGTGCGAGTGAGCTCGTGAAGCTCCAGCAGCTCGCCTCGTCGGCCCGCACAACGCTCGAGAGCGAGCTCTTGGACGGCAAAGACGCGTCTGCGTTCTTTGCGCAAGCGGCGTCCGTGCTGAGCCAGCTCACGAGTTCGAACGAAGTGCGGAGCTTGCAGCAGCGGCTGCGGTCGAAAGCGACTACCGAGAGCTCGCTCCAAGGCCAGCGGCTCGTGCTTTCCCAAGTGCTCGAAGCGATTGAAGCGAAAGTGAACGCCCACCAGCCAACACTCGACCGGCTCCTGCAACCAGACGCGCTGCTCCACTCCGAGCTTCTCACGACACTCCAGCAGCGTGAGACGGACTTCCAACGCGCCCAAGACACGATCGCGCACCTCGAGAAGCTCGCGAGTGCCAAGATGGGTGTTGCGTCACTCACAGAGCTCGCGCCCAGCGAACTGCTGGCGAAGGCCGAGCAGCTGCTGCCGCGTGTGTCGGCGCGGGCGGGTGCGTTCGTCGAGTCGACCGAGAAGTACTGGGCGCAGATGCAGCAGACGAGCCAGGGCCAGTCGTTGCTGCGCAAAGCGAAGCAGCTCGTACGGTCCGTCGACGACCCGGACGCGTTCTGCGGCCACGTGACGCGTGCGATCGCAGACGTCAAGTTCGACGCGCTCGCTGAGTGGGGCGCTGGCCTCGCCCAGAACCGCGAGAAGCGACAAGCGTTTGTGAACCGCGTGAAAGACCACTGTCTCGACTTCTTCATGTCTGTGCTGCCGACGATCCAAGTCGACACGATCGCTGGCGTCGAAGAAGGCGTCGAGTACGCACTCGCGCGCCTCGATCTCTCGAACTTTCGCGTCCGGAAAGAGCGCGTGAAAGTGCGCATGGGCACCGTCGCAGACGAAGAGCTCTTTACGGTCCGGGCGACGCACCTCACAGCGCTGCTCCAGGGCTTCCAGTGGACGTTTGCGCAGAAGCACTTCCCGTACTTGAACGGCGGTGGGCTCGCCGATGCAGAGCTCACGGGCGGCGTCATTGCGCTTGGCTTCAAGGCCGAGAAAGTCGTCGTGGACGCAGCGACAGGTGCGTGCCGACCGACACTTGTGCTCCACTCGATCGAAGTCGAGATCAAGCAAGAGCTCAAGATTACAGTCCAAGGCAGCTGGTTCAGCGCCGTGTACAACGTGCTCGCGACCGTGTTTGCCACGCTCATCCGCGAGTACCTCGCGAAGACGATGGAAGCGAAGCTGCTTGGTCACATGATCAAGCTCCTGCATACGCTGAATGCGCAGATGGACGAGTACTGGCCGCTCGTGTTCCAGCTCCTCGACATCCGCGTCGACGATCTGCCGCCTGCGAGTCCGTGGCGTGGAGCACGTGAGCTCGAGCTCCAGCCGAACCAGCTCGAGTGCACGTTTGCGCAGCGAGAGAGCGTGCCGTTCGCGTTCGCCAAGGCGGTGCTAAACAAGCACGTGGTCGTGAGCCGCGTACTGGATCCGACAGCGAGTGCCCTCGACAGCGAGCTCCAGCGCGTGCCAGTCGGAGCGAGCGTCGTCGCGATCAATGGGCTCGCGTGCAACAAGCTCACGCTCGACGAATTCAAAGCGCTGCTCGCGACGACGCTGCCAGTGCCGTTCACGCTCCGCTTCTCGCTCACGCCAGAGGACACAGCGTTGCACCGTCTGCAGCGTGTCGTGCCTCGGCCGCCGACAGCGACAGTCGTGTTCAAACAGGAGGGTCCGTTCGGTTTTCGCTTGCGCAGTCGACCGCTCGCGCCGTTCGGAGCGATCGTCGTTGGGTTTACAGAGCCGGGAGCTGACGGCCGACGCAGCCCCGCCGAGCTCTCGGGTAAGATTTCGGCCGGCCAGCTCCTCACACGGGTGAATGACACGGACCTGCGCTTCAAGACGCTTCGGGAGACGCTCCAGGTGCTCAAAGAGACGACGCGGCGACCAGCGACGCTCCACTTTGCTCCAAGCCCCGACGGCGTCGTGACGCTGCGTGATTGGCCGCCAATGGTTGAGCTGGAGCCGTCGGACGAAGACGCTGCGGACGGCCGCAACTATTGCGTGCTCTCAGCGTTTGCGCGCGTGCCGTCGTTTGCTCAAAAGAGCCGCGTCGTGCAGCGTGGGGACGTGCTCGTGCGCGTGAACGACACGTCGATGGTCGCTCCGAGCCACGTTGTGGGCTTTGCAGCGATCATGGCGACGCTCAAGCGCCTCTCGGACGAGAAGACGCCACTCACTGCAGTGTTTGTTACGCGAGAGCAATACGACGCGATGCGGGTGGTTCGGGACACGAAATCGACAGCGGATACGAAATCGACAGCGCGCGACAGTCCAGAGATCGACACGACAGTGTCGAACGACGACGACAAAGTCGATACGACGGCGCAGCAAAACAGTGGGGACTGGGAGGTGGATTACTTGGCGACCATTGCGACCCGCGAGGTCGTGTTCCCAAAGGCGCCGCTCGGCATCCTCTTTGGGAACCTCAAAGACGAAGCGGTGTTCATCCGGCAGTTCATCTCGAGCCCTGGCGCGGCTGAAAAGAGCGGGTTGCTCCAGCTCGGCCAAGCTGTGCTCCAGATCTGCGGCCAGACAGTGCCGGCGGACGCGACGCCTGCCGTAGTCGAGCAGATGATCGCAGACGTGGCGACACGCCCGAAGCCGCCAGCGACGTACTCGATCACAGTGCGTGACCTGGACCTGGAGCGAGAGCTGATGAAGTAGAAACGAGTGAAGCGTGGCGCCTGCAGCACTGAGGTGCGTATACAATAAGACAGTTGCTTTGAAACGACAACAACACTGTGCTTCCTTGT
>JAASGD010001148.1:0-12877 GCA_023334115.1 Globisporangium megalacanthum | reverse complement strand
CAACAATGCATGTCGTAAGGCGAAGCGACAAGCTCAAGAGAGCGCTTCACGTTGATGGCGTCCTCTTTTTTTGATCGACCACATACTGAAATTCATATTATTTTCTCTCCAGTCATTAATTGAACCATACTTTAATCAAGTTAAAAGTGCCTGTCCCTATCATTTTGGCGTGCGTACAGAATTGATTTAAATTTCTTTTGATCGTCCTGAGGCGTGGAGTGGTCAAATCGAGCTCAGATTTCACCAGTAAAAAGCTCTCATTGTGCTCTATCAGATGTGAGAACAGCTCGTTTGGAGACACACTTTTGAAAAAGTGAGTCTATTTCCCAAATGTTTTTGGAGCTGTCCCTAACTTTTTGGCGCGCACTGTACAGTGCAGTGATTATTTAACCCCCTATTACCAATCTTGTACTAACGTTAGTATGATTCAAGATACCAAAAATCATATCTAGAATCATTCAGGATATTTTTAGAATCCCTTTTGTTTTGTATTGGCTGAAATTGGCAAATAGTGAAACCAAGTGATTCACTTGTCGAAAACAACCGTCTCGATCGCGGTCGGATCCGATCACGGAGAAGGAGTAGGCTGGAAACGTCACAGAAAGCAAGGAGAACGCGAAGAGACCACGTGGAAAAGAAGAGACAGCAAGAGACAGTGACGTTTGTGAACCACGAGCAAGTGAGCGGCTCGCAGCAACCCGCCACACGCTGCACAGTTACGAATCCGAGCTCAAGCAAGCAATGAAGGGTCGGCGGAGACGGCGGAGATGGCGAAGCGCCTCCCACCGAGACAGCAAGCAACACCCGCCAAGAAACCTTGTCGCCGCACTGGACCCAGACATTCGCAGACGCAATGAGTTCAGGTTGTGCGTCGCGGTGCCTGCATCTCTCGCATTCCACCGAGCTGACACGACTTGTGTGGCGACAGCACCGCGTGAGCAAGGGTGAAGCGGGCTGGATTGGTGGCCAAGCGCTCACCACTCAGTAGCGCCGGCCAGCTAGAAACTCGCTGGATCTACTTGGCTCCCGGGGGAAGCATCGTCATCGGCGACAACGGCATCGACTAGGTCATTGGAGAAGACGCAGTCGTCGCCAATGTGCAGCAACTCGACGAAAGGGCTTGCCTTCAGGACGGCGGGCAAGCGAGCAGCCCAGAGCTCTCTGCCAGGTCTGCCGCGTACAAGGTGAGCGCGAGCCAAGAGGATCCACGAAGTCCGGCGACAGTCGCACACGAGCCACAGCTACAACCTGACGCGCTGGCCGCCTCTCGCTGCGTCCGAGTGCAAATCGCGCGACAGCAAGCTCACCTAGCCCACAGCCCAGCCCACGCGACAGCCCCGCGTGTTGAATCTCGATCCGCCACCGCCGCGATCGCCATCCCCGAGCTACGAAGAGGTATCATCTGCTGATGACATCGTGGTAGCCGAGGCGCAGGGGACGGGTGGCATCTCCGGTGCACCTGCCGTAAGCTCGCCTCCAGATGAGTCTAAAGACGACACAGCGGAGG
Source organism: Globisporangium megalacanthum (assembly GCA_023334115.1). Classification (NCBI taxonomy): domain Eukaryota; phylum Oomycota; class Peronosporomycetes; order Pythiales; family Pythiaceae; genus Globisporangium; species Globisporangium megalacanthum. Next base: position 11,370 of record JAASGD010001148.1, on the reverse strand, counting down.
CGAGCGACCCGAGCCCAGCTGCCGGCAACTCGAGCGACAACCTTCCGTACACCGGCAACACCAGCGACGAGCAACCCAAGTTGTCTGACCCAAACGTACAGTGCTCTCCCTTCGCACGCTTTGGCGAAGAAGACGACAGCGACGTCGTACACACAAGAACGGGTCAAGAGGAGGAGAGCAAAGAGGAGAGCACTCAGGACGACGAGCCGGCGAGCGGCGCATCCGACAACGAATCTGCGCCGCCGGTGACACAGAGCCCCATCCAGGCAGTGCTGGAGGAGGATGACGTCAACGTCCTCGAGCCAGGCGAGAAGCTCGAAGACTACGGCCCTGACCTTGACGCACCCGACGATCTACATGGAGAGATTGGTGTGCAAGAAGAAGCCGTGGAGCTCGTCCGGCTGGGTGACGATGAAGACGAAGAAGACGTTGACCGAGTCACTGAGGACTTCATGACCGCGATTGGGGGGAGCGTGAGAGTCGCCGCGGGGGCACTGAACCAAGACGCGCTCCGTCCGATGAGCTGGTCGCCGGTCACGACGGTCTTTGAAGGAGACACGAGTGAGTTCCCTGGGCTCGTCAAGTTTCGTAAGCATCCGACAGACGCGACTCGGCAAGCGGCAACATCCCCTCTCTCGAGTTTGTTTTTTTCTTCCCAAGGCTCTTTAACTGGACATCGCGGCAGACAGTAACTGGTACCGCGAACAGCAGCTCGATGCCCGAGCCCTGGAGGTGCAGGCACAGCAGCGTCGGATAGCAAGCGATCGACCCGTCTGTGAAAGTGGAGCGCCTGCGCGAGATCAAGTCCCGTCTGCGACGGAATCCGAACATTGAGCCACTCGAGATCGTCGTTGTCGTTGGTCTTCTCATGGCGAACGTGCTGTCTCCGCAAGTGCGGGATCTCCTCCATCATTGGGCCACGCGGTCAGTCGGCAAACTCCCGGCTGGTGACTTCGGGAAGTTCATGGCTCGAAACAGGTTCAACTAGATCCTGAGCTATCTGCACATGTGCGACAACGAGGCACTGGCGGACAAAAGGACAAGGCGTGCAAAATCCGCAAAGTCGTCCAGGCCCTGCAAAGGACCTCCTCCCGGCCTGGGCCTGAGCTAACCCGGGCTCGAGTAGGAACCCGACACGCATGAACATGCTCGCCAAGCTACACAGATATGGCACGAAGATGTTCATGACATGCAACGCCAAGACCGCCTACTGGTGCAGGTATGTACAGCCTTCTGCGGATCGACAAGGCGCGGTCTACAAGATATATCTACAAGATGTGACTATCCTCATTGTCGTTTGTTGTAGTTTTCAGCTCTACATCGGCGCGAACAGCACACTGACGAGCCCCTGCCTGTGGACAACAAGACGGGGCAAGCGGCGGTGGTACGCAACGTGCGCCACGTATCCGCCGCCTCCCCATCAGAATGGCGGCTCATTGTCGTGGATCGCTACTACACACCCGTGGCGCTGTTCCTGCAGTTGCACGAGATGTAGCTGTACGCGATCAGCACCATACGCACCAACCAAGTCGGGTACTGCAAGGCAGTGATCGACAGCCGCAAGCCGCGCTCGAAGACAGTGGCACGAGGTGTGTTCAAGCTGCCGCGCTCCCTTGACGCTCCGACAATACTCGTGCTGAGCTGGATGGACTCGAGACCGTTCCACTTCTTGAGTACCGGAGCCTCCGGAAGCGAGTCGACTGTGAATCGACGACGCGGAGCCAACGTGGACGCAGCGCCACGCCCCCGCATTGTCCGTGACTACCATGAGCTCATGGTGGGGTTACCATGACCAGCACATGTTGCAGTGATACTCGCTCCAGCTGACCAACCGGTAAAGAAAATACTACAGCCGCTGTTCTTTGACTTGGTTGATCTGGCTGGTGTGAACGGCTTCATCACGTGCAACCTGAGCCGTAAGGACGCGGGTTCCAAACAGCCCAAGCGAGCCGACTACATGTCTGAGCTTAAAGAGCAGCTCATCTCGCTCACTCCACGTGATTTTGAGGAAGTCGAGAGCCTGACAAACGGGGACACCAGCGGCAAAAAACCGCAGGCGTTTGTCGCCAAACCACACTGCGACTATAACTGATGAGTGGAGGAGGGGCAGGCGAAGCCGAAAGCGGTGCTAAAGGACTTGCAAAGTCGGCGCCTTGGTTCGTAGGAAGGTGGGCGAGGGCGCCAATGCTACACCTTACTTTGGCGAGAGGTGTTCGGAGGAGTTTGCGAAACTCTGACTCTGCATCAAACCGCGAGCTTTGGAGGAGTCTGCTTTGTCGTGCTTGAAAATCTGGCACGAGGACTTTGACTGAGGGCGGTCGCTTCAGGCGGATCTGACAAATTCGACCAAGATGAGGCGCGTAGGACAGCCAACGAGCAGCAGTCGCAAGCGTCAGCGAGAGTCCAACACAAGCGACACCGATGACAGTGGCGAGTAGTGAGGTTCAGTGAGTAATGGACTTGTGATTCAGGTGATTGCCAGACGGAAACAGGACTGTTGGGTCGCTTTTATCGCCATATCTATATATAATTTGACAGTCTTCGTCACGGCCAACCGTCACACCCTCTACAAGGGGTAAATCCAAAAAGATCTCTGTAAGAGGGGATGCTTTTGTCGGATTGTATTGGGACTGCTGAGAAACAGACAGATAAATAAAAGGGAGAGTGAGTGATAGAGTGTCAGTGTGGAAGAGAGATAGGTAGAGAGAGGGAGAGAGTGTGAAAGAAAGAAAGAGAGAGTGTGTGAGAGAGTGTGTCATAGAGACAGAGTGTGAGAGAGAAAATGTATGAGAGTGTGTGTGAGGGGATGAGACGCAAGATGAGTGAGTTAGAAGGAAAGAGAGGAACGAGAAGCCGGGTTGGAAAGGATTGAAAAAGAGGGGTATATAGTTACAGTTGGAACGGGGAGATAGCGTTGCAGTGTTGGAGATTGTACAGTACAGATTGAGGAACGGATGACGGGAGAAAGGAGGGGTATAGGAAAAGAGGACGAGAGGACGAGCGGACGGGAGGAGGACTAGAGGACGGGCAGAGGCTGATTTCAGCTCTCCGGGGCGAAGAAGACCCGGACAAGAGCCTTGTTCAAAAAGTGTCGAGTGGAAAATGGCATCGAGCAGAGAGATGGATTGATGGGTGTGGAGGTCCGTCTCAATATGAGACAGAAAAATGCTTTTGCACCAATCGGTGACTTTGCTGACAGGTAAATCCGCGTTATTCGTTATAAATGCAGTCGATGGCACAAAACTGAAATGGTGCACTCAACTGAAAGTTTACGTTACATGTTTATGCCAATAGCATTAATTCTAACTTTCTAACCCTGAAATGGTATTCTACAAATGCGCTGGTCGGTAGTCAAATTAGGTAAAAACACTGCTTTTTCACACAGTGAAAATCCCCCGTCAAATTTCGCCATACATTGGTGGTCAAACGTGAGCGTGTTCGGCATTGCCGTTATCTGTAGTGCAAAGTAAGGTATAATAGTGTATGGCGTTTTGGTATGACTGCTGGGCTCAGAAGTTCTAATCCTCACGCAAAAAATACAGTCGGTGGGATGTATGACGTTTTGGAGAGTGCGAGCCATGACAAAAAATGGAATTCGAGCGCCATTTTTGCAGCTAAAATGTAGATCACTTTGTGTTCTCCACCGCGGCCATTTCGACTCTAATGAGGCCAAGTACAACGAGATAGTGCACACACCGCACCATAGCTCGACAACCAATGCTTACATTGACCAAAACTTTCTCAAGATGGTATTGAAATGTATATGAGCCTAGTGTAGAAGTTTGGAGCGCATCGGCTATTTTCCGGAATTACCTCTCCTTCGATTCACCGGCCTGGAGCTTTAGTTCTTACAGAAACCACCTGTTAAGATTAATGTGGTCTCATCAGTTCAGGTGCACACTCGTTGAGCGTGCTTTCACCCAATGCTACTGGATAGACATCTTTGACACTGTAACCCCATCCCGTCCAGTAGCTGGCAAGGGCGACTATCCAGCGACATGGACCAGGACCAGTGCCGCTGCTCAAGATAGTAGAAGTCCTGGGTCGCCGGAACGTACGTGGTGTGCGCGTGCGAAACCGGATGGTCGCTGGCAAAGAGTCGCTGAGCTCACCCAGCGTGCGACGATCGTCGAAGCAACACGGCCAGGAAAGTGAGGGGCTCATTTAAAGACTTACCATGAGCCAGACAGCACAGAACAGAATCTGTGCGAGCAGGGCAAGAGAGAAAGATAAGAGCGAGACGCACTCAATCAACGCTAACTTTGGACATTGTCTCTATCCGGACGTGTCTGAGTTACGTGTTGGAGAAGTTGGGTAGGTTTACAATGATGGCGCTTGTAAATAAGCCTCAAGTCCCCGCACGACAACGACACGACGCACAAGAAGCGGTCTGGTCACAGGAAGCCACTGCGGACCCAAACAACGGCGGCAGTGCCAGTCCGAGCGGACCGTCGGCGAGGACAACAAACGCTAGGACGACGTCGCCGCCGCGGTCTGGTCGCGCAGGGACGCTGGTGTAGAGCAGCACGACGACGAGTGGTATCAGACAATACAACGCGAGAGCGACGGCCGCGCAGGCGAGAGATTCGCCACCAGCATGATCAGTGACGAGATCGACGCACGTAGGCGACGGCGTCGTGCTAACCGTTTCAGCGCAGCAAGGAGCTACTCCGATGTCGGCAGCCGACAGTAATTTGGCTTGGGGGTTTACCGATGACGGCGAGCAGCGATTCGGGAGACGATGGCAGCAAGGCGACGGCAGTGGACTACTGGCGTCACCAGCATCGTCGCTGCCGTTCCCTTCGACGGCTTTGCGGGCAGGAAGCGACGGAGCATCAAGTGCGAAGTCGAAGGCGGACTTGGTGAGCATCATCAAGATGCCGGTGGGGCAGCAGAGCGTAACACGAGCAGCGACTCCAACACCAGCGCAGCGACAGGGCTTCCTGGATTTTTTTCGCAACGCACAAGTTGCTAAGTTCACCACGGAGACGGACAACGTGGAGACGTGGTTACGTCTGGTCGAAATTCAGGTAGAAGCCAACGAGGAGCTTCAGAAGCGGAAGTGGTCGCAGAGAGTGTTATTCACGCATGTGGCGTCTCTGCTCGAAGGCAAGGCAGCGGCGTAGCTGGCGAGCGTGAGTGAGTCGATCGGGTTGGCTGACAGGACGTTCACGCATATCGCGCACCTGCTACAATAAGATTTCGTGTCCAATCTCACGACGAATAGAAAGCGCGACTCATCATGTATCGCGCGAAGAATCTATTCGAGACGTACGCGCAGTACGCCAGTGAGTTGCGGAAGATCGGGTCGGGTTCGGCTATTGCGGCCAGTTCGACATCACGACGTTTGACGGAGGAGTCAACGCCACGACGAGCTTGCTCTAGGCAGCGTGCCAGCCAAGGACTTTGGACGACGCGGTGGCAGTGGCGATGCCAGCCTGCCCCGGAGTCGATGCAGCGGCAATGCGACAAGGACGTCAGTCGCGAGTATTAGCGACGTGAAATGTGGGAGAGGAAGCGGACGACTCGTCCAGCAACGACGAGCCGACACCACCGAAACGGAAGAAATTGCGCACTGACAGGGTGGTGCAAGAGCGCAATGAGACGGCGCAGACGCCGCGTCAGCCACCGATTTCGGCGGACGAGAAGACAGAATGTAGGCACGCGTGCGGCGCTATGGGTGCAGGAGCTCGGTTATTACGACAGCTAGTGGCCGAAGAGAAAGAGCGACTAGCGTTTGAGGAACGCGGCACCAGCATGACACCAAGTGCAGATTGATCCCATTACGAGCGACAGTTATGTCGTCCGTGCAGATACGGACGCGAAGGAACCGAAACGAGATGCTGAAAACGACGAAATGGCGTAGAGCGAGCCGAGCTGCGCCTGCGACATCAGTTGGCTCTCAAAGGAGGTAGTGCAAGTGCAGAAAGAGAGCGGCAGGACGAGCGAGAAGTATTGGAGAACGACTTGGCGGTAGGTGAGGATGGGCGTGTACTGCCGGTCGTCTTGGACTACCTTTCCACACCTCAAGTCTCGAAAATCGGGAGGAGGCTCAGGCTCTAGCTTGACACGTGCGGTGCGTGCTCTGAATCGGGCGCGAATGTGAAGCGGCGCGGCGTCAAGTTAGACGTGCGCCCGCGAGTGGACGTGGTGTACCGCTTGGGTGGCACCCCCCCTTCGACGTCAAGGGCGTCTGGCAGTTCACCATAGTGACTGCGTACCACCACCGAGTCACGTGGGATGTGTTGGTGCTCGCAGGGAACGAGGACGAGTTGGTCTTGGATAACGACTTCCTGCAGAACGTTCACGCCACTATCGACTTCGGAGCAAGAAAGACGATATACACTGTGAGCAGCACCACGTCACTGCTAAGCGTGGCGCGAAGCGACAGGGAGCGTGTGGACGGGCGCGAGCGAGTGTCGAGTAAGGCAGTGGTCGATCCGTTTACGTGCAAGGAGGGAGGAGGCATTGTGCGGCTCGTGCGTGTGGCGCGGGGACGGTTTGTTCCAGCCAGCTGAGTCGCACGTGCTAACGGAGTTGCCTGTTGTCAGCAAAGACTGCGAGAGCAGCGTGTTCGTACCGCGGTCGCGTCCCAGGTGCGAAGGGATGATCGGTTCGAAAGTGACGACGATCCGGTAAGGCAAGATCGTGGTGTCGGCAGTCAACACGACTGACCACCGAGCTCGAGTGCTGAAACGTCCAGTACTTAGTTACTGGATGCCGCTAAAAGAGGATGCAGAGGTGGTGCCTTTCGCGGGCTCACTGACTCGTGATTGAGTCATTGAGTGAGTCGCACGAGTGACGGACATGCGAGTGGAGCAACTGGACGAAGATATATAGCTGCACTTGAGCGAGCTCTCGACTGCTGATCGCGAGTTAATGCTACAGCGATTACTTCGGTTCCCAACTCTCTTACGAAAGTACGACGGCCGCCCGCAGCCGAACGTAACCGGTGTGCGGCATCATACTCACACGGGTGACACGGCACCAATCTACCAATGAAGGTTTCGTGTGTCGGCGAGAGAGGAGGAGACCATTCGTCAGCACATCATCGAAATGCTCGCTCGTGGCATGATTGAGGTGGCACACGGGGCATGGGCGTTCCCCGTGATGCTTGTGAAGAAGAAGGACGGTTTACTGCGCTTCAGTGTGTACTGCAGAGGGTTCAATGCGGTGACGGTGTGAGACGTTTACCCAGTGTCTCGCATCGACGGAGCGTTTGAGACTCTGCGCAGAGACGGGTGGTTTACGACGCTGGACCTGCATGTCTGATACTAGCAAGTGGAGGTCGCGGAAGAAGACAAAGACAAGACCGCGTCCATCACGCGTCAAGTGCTCTACCGCTCTCTGGGGAAGCCTTTCGGCTTAGTGAATGCGCTGTCGACCTTCCAAGGTGTGATGGACTGCATGCGACGAGGGTCGCTCTGGGACTATTGCCTAGTCAATCTCGACGACAGCATTGTCTTTGCGCGAGGATCGTTCGAGCAACACGTGGTGACCCTCGCGGTGGTGTTCGACCGCTTGGAGCATGCAGGACTTACGCTCACGTCATCGAAGCGCGTGTTCGGCGCGACGGGGATCGATTACTTGGGACATCGGCTGACGAGAAAAATGGATCCTGCCATATGATGGGTTGGTGGCGGCGTTGCGTGTGTTCCCGAGGCCGACGAACGTGAAGGGAGTGATGAGATTTTTACACCTCGCCGACTCTTATCCCAGGTTCGTTCCACATATTGGAACGAGAGCAGCGCCAAAGACATGGCAGATCTGCAAGGACGTGGTCTTTGGGTGGGTATACGAGCAAGTGAGCGCGTTCGACGATCTGAAGAGCGTGCTGGTCAAGAGGCCGCTGCTTGTCTGCCCACATTTGACAAAGAGCTCTTGCTGGCGACCTATGCGTCACAGAGAGGTGCGGAGCATACTTGATACAAGAGCAAGGGGACGGGCTGCAGGCCATCGCGTACGCCAGCAAAGTGAAGAATCAGCAACATAGCAGTACTGTACCACAGATCCTAAGTGTCTCGCAGTGGTAGGGGCGGTGCAACACTTCCGAGCGCGCTTGTCCGGGCGCGAGTTCATGATCGTGACGGATAACGTGGCGCTCAAGTGGCTCATGCAGGTGCGGGATCTAAAAGGACGACTCCACCGCTGGGCACCGCTACTTCAAGAGTACGAGTTCAGTATCCGGTGCGGGCCGGGGAAATCGAAGGTGGTGCTTGACGCGCTGTCGCTCGCGCTACTCTTGGTGGTCGGTAACAATGCCGGTCAGCTTAATGACCAAATGATTAAACAACACACGCAGCAGACCCGATGTGCGGGAAGACACGAGTGGCTGGTGAGCGAGGCGAGATGAAGACGCGACGCGAGTTCGCAATGGGTCTTCTACGTGGGGCAGCAGGGAGCGTAGGATATCCTGCTGCTGCCCTTCCTGTATGTTCAGGGAGGCGCACGGCAGTATCTGAAGCGGCCACTTGTGTGGCCCGTAGACGCTCGCCAGAATTTGGCAGCAGTACTGGTGGCCGCGCATGAGCTCGACAGTGAACGATTTGGTCGATGGATGCCATGACTGCGGGTCGCTGAAGGCGCGCGTACCGCAAGTCGGGCCACCATTTCAGCGTTTGGGAACATGCGCAGTCGGCGATCGTTGGGTCTTGGATGTGGCGGGCCCGTTGCCATGGACGAAAGACGGCAACTGTTTTTATCGAATCCATCGAGTATGTCAGCAAGTACGTTGTGGTGTGTCTAGGCAAGCGCCAAACGGCTTATGATGTCGAGCGTTTTCTTGTGCACCCTGTGGTGTTTGCGCACGGCCGGTTAAGAGTGCTGCTGACGGGCATCGCCCAGAGTTAGTGAGGGTATTGGTAGCGGCTCTCGGGCAGTTCATGCAAGCGCAGCAACTGAAATCCGAGCCGTACCCCCATGCTGATGAGTGCGATTGAAAGGTTCAATAGAACAGATAGAAACGGTCTCACTGTACGCAAAGGAACGGCAAGACGATTAGGATGCGTGGCTGTCGCCGCTGATGTATGCTTACAACACCGCAATGCACACAACGACGCAGCAAGTGCCATGCGCGTTGATGACGGGACGAGATGCCAGGATGCCTAGCAACTTTCTTCTCCTAGAAGCAGTACAGGAAATCGAGACCTGTCGGAGTGGCACGCAGAGCTTAGGGAGTGCCTGATTATGGCAGGAGACGCGGATCGGCAAGCGATGACTCGAGCGCACGAGCAACAAGCACAATTGTTTGCGAGGAGAGAGCAGAGTGTGCGCCGGTTCGAGCCTAGCCACTGGGCTAGGGTACTACAGCCACCCAGAGGCAGTGACGCGGTGGAACATTTGCACTGGATGGCAAGGACCCACCCAGATCAAAGACGCGGCGGGGTACGACAACTTTGTCGTCGTAATGAAAGACACAGCGAAGGGGCTGACGACACACGTCTCCTTTTTGTGGCACTACCGGGGTCACGCGACGTGGGTGTGGCAATGGCAGCTGACGTGCTGGACGATGTCGCCAGTGAAGAGAGCAAACCGTCTGCATCGGCACCAACAACCACGATACACTCGTTTCCAGTACGACGAGCTACGAGACAAGAGCAAGCCGATGAGTTGGTGAACTTTGTCCACTACGGTCGAGGCATCGCCGTCGTGGAGTGGCGACGTCGCAGAGAGCTCAGGTCGATACGACCTGCAGAATGAGGTCGAGATGCTGGACGGGTTCATGAGCAGTGTCAATCGCTGGCTGTCCCAGAGAGACTTCAAATTGCTGGGCGAGTGAAGCGACGGCGGACGTGTTACAAGGCTGGCTGGGTCAGCAGGCGGCGTCAACATTGGGAGACGGCCTAGAGGACATGGACAAAGGTGGCACAATGTGTTCGCGCCCGCGGTGTTCATGGCAAGCGAGACTGGGGCGGCACAACGTTGGACGGTTGGCGTCCAGGATGGCGCAAGCGGCGCAGAATGCCGACGAGCAGCCGCACATCTCGCGAACCGACGCGGCGCAAAGTGTTCGCACCCAAAGTGTTCCTGGACTTGTGTGGTTTTCAGGTGTGATGTTTGTGTAGAGGTGCTGCGAGTGCCGAGGTGGACTTCGGTCGAGCGCTTAGTGGCTCGCAACGCTGTGTGACGCGACGAGGTGAACTGCGACGACGCGATGTGTTCGCGGCCGAGGAAGTTCAGCAGACGGTGGCGGCGCCTGTGTCTGGGCTTGAACGCGTGGGTAGGCGGCCACGCAGATGGTTCGGGTGGAGAGAACGTGAGCTTGGTACGAGGACGCCACCAGGAGGCGACGGCAACTCGAGAACAACGTGTGTGTACGGCAGCGACCTGTGTCGACAGGAGCGAGCAGCCCGACGACAACGAGAATAGCTGTAGCGGCAGCAGCCGGCGTGAGTAAGCACACACTGGTGTCGAGAGCCGCCGTAGCAGCAACCACAGGCGCCGACGATAAGAGCTGTAGTGGCAGCGGATGGGTTGAGAAAAGACAGCAGCAGCGTGATCAAGCTCGTGCCGACAACAACGGGAGCCGCACTGACAGTAGCCAGCGTGAGTGAGCACGCACCGAGAGAGGAGAGCCGCCGAAAGTGGACGTGGCCGAGGCTACCCGTGACCAGGTCGCTTATCAGCGGAAGTGGACACGAGCGCGTGAGTTGTCGGCACGCGATGCTAAGAACTGGAGCCCAGGAGACGTGCTGACGGCGAGATAACAAGCGCGCCGCAGAAGCGGGTGCGACGGAGCAGCGCAGAGACAAAGTATAGCGGTGGAGGACGTGAAACGCGACCATGTAATCGAGCGACAAGAAATGAGCAAATGCGACGCCGTGGTGATCTGCGAGCTGAATAGACGACAATTCCAAAGGTGTAGAGAGGGTGTACCCCCCGCGTCCGGTAGCTCGCAATAGTGACTGTTCAGTGACATAGACCAGGACCAGTGCCGCTGCTCACCATAGCAGACTTCAGAGCCACACGAAATGGCCGTCGGAATATGTGTGGCGTGCGCGTGCGAAACTAGAGGGTCGCAGGCGAAGTGTCGCTGCGCTCACCCAACGTGCGACGATCGTCCTAGCCGCATGGTCAGGAAGGTGAGGGGTTTACATCAAGACTTGCCACGAGCCAGACAACACAGAACAGAGTCTGTGCGGATCAGGGCGAGAGAGAAATATAAGAGCGAGACGCACTCGATCAACGCTAACTTTGAATATTGTTACTCTCTGGGCGTGTTGAAACCAGGCGCCGTACTTCTGGGTCAACAGCTCCGAGGCCGTCGTGACCCGGTGAGCTACGTTTGGGTGAACGGCACAGACGCAGCTAACTGTGGAGCGGTGTAAGGGTGCACACGTGCTGGTGTGGCACGCCAGCGGCACGAGCGAT
>JAASGD010001147.1:0-12882 GCA_023334115.1 Globisporangium megalacanthum | reverse complement strand
TCCTGCCAGAAGTCCTGTCCAACTCCTGCACACAGACAGCTCTTGCGCGCGTGGCATGCTGGCATTTTAGCTGCGGTCTCATGCTGTCGCGCTCGCTGCTCTTGCCATTCTCAGACTCATGCGAGAACCGACATGCACGCCACCTCCATGAGCGACGACCCCTTCAGTCGGGACGCCACCATCGCGAGTGCGGCTCAAGTGCTCACAAACTCGGCACTCTGGCGCTCGATCACTCAGTTCATGGCTGGCTGGTCGCTGCTTATCAAGCACATGCACCTCACAAACGTGGCGACGCAGCACACTGGCGGTGCATAGTTGGACAGATGGAGCAGCTTCACGCGGTACTCACAGCCTGGCGTACTCGTGCACCAGGCGATCGTCGGGCACGACATGCGCGCACTCGCAATGCTGTACGAGCTCTACGTTGCGTCATCACCGAAACGCACACGAACCCGCGCACTGTTCGACTTTACGTGTGCGCAGTGCTCGTGGGGAACCTCGAACCACTCACATGGCTCCACGCACGCTCGTTGAGCCACCCAGAATGGGTCTGGGGCTAGAGCGTGCTGGAAGTCGCGCTGCTCCACGGTAACCTTCAACTGCTTGACTCTGTGTATGCGCACTGTCCTCGCGAAAGCCTCGCGCTCACCTCGGCTGAACACAACAACGCGAAGGTCGTTGCGTGGCTCCACGAGCACGGCTTTCCACTGCCCGAGGCGACAATGCTCCGAGTAGCGCAGGTTGGGAACCTCGACGTTGTCAAGTACATTAACGAGAATGTCGACACGAGTGCGTACCCGAGCGCCATGGACCACGCTGCGAAAGACGGGCAGTTTAAAGTGGTGGCGTACTTGTCGCTGCACGCCAACGCACGCTGCTCGACAGCGACGATGGACTATGCAGCGAGTGTGGAACGCGTCGACGTCGTCCAATTCCTCCACGAGCACCGCTCCGAGGGCTGTACGACCGCTGCAATGGACTGAGTGGCTCGCAACGGACACCTCGACACCGTTCAGTTCTTGCATGAAGGCAGGACGGAAGGCTGTATGACGAAAGCGATGGACAAGGCGGAGGAGCACGGCCACCTCAAGGTCGTGCGGTTCCTCTTTGCAAATCGGAGCGAGGGCTGCACGTCAAAGGCGTTGTCTTGGGCGATTCGAGGCGGTTATCACCGCGTGTTCAAGAATCTGTGCACGCGCTACCCCGAGTTGTGTTCGGGGGAGCTGCTGCACGAAGCTGTGGTATGGCGGCCAGAGGAGGCGACCGTGCGGGTGCTCTGCGAGTGCACGAGTGAGGGCTGTCTGTTCGAGGCGCGAGAACAAGAGCGTCGGTGGGCTCGGCAGTCGCTCATGGAAGTGCTGGAGACGTACATTTCGCCTCGATGAGGAGCTGCTCGTTGGCGCTGCACAGCGATGTTGGACGTGACATGAGTTCAGAAGAGGATCTTGTTGAAGTGGTCAGCACGAGCATGCATGGAATCCAATATAAATACGGAAATATATACTGAATGGACATATTTGATGACAAATCGATTGGCCAATCAGAAGGGCGAAAGAAACGTGGGGATCGTCGCACTTGAGAGAGTCGTGACAGTGGTCCTCGATCTTGCATTTCATGCCGGAACGGAGCTTTTGGCGAGGACGACAATGGGCCAATGACTACAGACTGTAGGCACAAATGCACAAACAATTGATAGTTCTCACGCTCACCATTGCTTGGTTGTTCGTCCCTGGAACAGCATCGACGTGATGAATGTGCTTCTCGTCACGAAACTGGACATGGTTTGTTGCGCGTAAAATCGATCATGTTGAAGCACGTAATTACGGACTTACCGTCCACAGGATAATTTTAGAGAAGCCTCTAAAATTAGATTCTTACCTTCGTTCATATTCTCACAACAGATGTCATCTGTACCATCTAATTCGTTTACTTGTGCAGTTAAAGATCGCATCTGCCAAGCATTCGACTAAGAGGTTTTAGATACAAGAGGCATCATTTAATAGAGTCTCACGCCAGAATCGCCCGTGACGCACCGCCGTGAGATCACTCGTGATCTCTGCACCGACGGAATCCCCATTTCCGCTCTCGCCTTCCAATCACACACTTGGCACTCGGCCGTCCGTTCGTTCGTTCGTTCGACCGCCAGCCTGCCTCCCGCCTCACCATGTGGCGCCGCTCGCTCTCCCTGTGCGCTGCCGTGCGTCCGTCGACGCGCTCGCAGCTGCGCGCTGTCGGCGCCAGTCGCCCCCGCTGCCTGTCGACGCTCACGCCGGAGGAGCAGGAGCTCATGAACGAGCCGCGCGAAGGAATGGACTACGACGTGCTCCTGGTGCGTCTCCTTCTCATTCTCTCTCTCTCTCTTCGTTTATAGTATGCCAAGTGGTGTGTTAACTAACGGCCGATTGACGCGCAGGTCGGCGCTGGACCCGCGAGTCTCGCAGCAGCGATCCGTCTCAAGCAGCTCTCGGCCGAGAAAGGCACCGACTTGTCGGTATGCATTGTCGAGAAAGGCGCAGAAGTTGGCTCGCACATTGTGTCGGGCAACGTCTTTGAGCCGCGCGCACTGGATGAGCTCCTGCCGAACTGGAAGGAGCTCGACGCGCCGATCCACACGCCTGTGACCGAAGACGCGTTCATGCTCATTACGGAGCACAAGTCGCTCAAGCTGCCGAACTTTCTCTTGCCCGCAGAGCAGCACAACCACGGCAACTACATCATCAGCTTGAGCCAGCTCACGCGCTGGCTCGGTGCCCAAGCAGAAGAAGCCGGCGTGGAGATTTACGCGGGCTTCTCGGCTGCGGAAGTGCTCTACGGCGACGACGGCGCAGTGAAAGGCATTGCGACCCGAGACGTGGGCATTGGCAAGGACGGGAAGCCCAAGAGCACGTTTGCGCGCGGCATGGAGCTGCGCGGCCGCGTGACGCTCTTTGGCGAAGGCTGTCGCGGTTCGTGCAGTGAAGAGATCATGACCAAGTTCAACTTGCGTGACGGCGTGCAGCCGCAGACGTACGGGCTCGGGATCAAAGAGGTCTGGCGCATCCCAAAGGCGCAGCACCGGCCCGGCTACGTGCAGCACACGCTCGGGTGGCCGCTCCAGAGTTCGTTGCTCGAGAAGACGTTTGGCGGCTCGTTTATGTACCACATGGAAGACGACCTCGTGCAAATCGGCGTCGTTGTCGGCTTGGACTACGAGAACCCGTACTTGAACCCGTACGAGGAGTTCCAGCGGTTCAAGAAGCACCCAGAGATCAAGCGGTACTTGGACGGCGGTGAGTGTGTCGCGTACGGCGCACGGTGTCTGAACGAAGGCGGGTACCACGCGATCCCGAAGCTGTCGTTCCCAGGCGGCGGGCTCATTGGGTGCTCGGCGGGCTTCCTGAACAGCGTCAAGATCAAGGGCACGCACACCGCGATGAAGTCGGGGATGCTGGCAGCAGAGGCCGCGTACGAAGCGCTCACGGCGACGGGCGTGGAGCCCGTGTCGAGTACAGGCGAGATCAACCCAGAGGAGCCAGCTGCAGACCTCTCGAGCTACGAGAGCGCGTTGGAGAACTCGTGGGTCGCAGACGAGCTCAAGCGCGTGCGCAACGTCCACGCAGGCTTCCATTGGGGCATGCTGCCGGGACTGTTCTACGCTGGCCTGAACGCGTTCGTTCTCAAGGGCAAAGAGCCGTGGACGATTGCCAACACTGTGACGGACGCCGCGAAGACCCGACCTGCGAAGGAGTTTGCGCCGATCGAATACCCCAAGCCGGACGGGAAGCTCACGTTCGACCTGCTCTCGAACCTGCAGCGGAGTGGCACGAACCACAACCACGACCAGCCCGCGCACTTGCGCATCAAGGTCGAGCACGCCGCAGTGCCGTCGACCGAGTCGTTCCCAGTGTACGCGGGCCCGGAGCAGCGCTTCTGTCCCGCCAAGGTGTACGAGTACACGGACGGCAGCGAGGCGAACGGCGTGCCACAGCTTGTGATCAACGCGCAGAACTGCGTCCACTGCAAGTGCTGCTCGATCAAGATGCCGAAGGAGTACATCAACTGGACGGTGCCTGAGGGCGGCGGCGGCCCGGCGTACGAGCTCATGTGAGCGACGGGGTCGACGAGAGGCGCTGTCCAAGGCGTCGCCACCTCCTCGTCTTGTACGTCTGGTAAAGCACACAAGACACGTATGTATCGACTGATGGCTAGCCCCCGTAATGTTGTTGTCGACTATGACAGCGGATGATCCGCTTGACACGCGTCACAGAACGAATCCGGCACGGGACCGACCGTCGTTGTCGTCTCTGTCGCCTGGATCGTGTCGAACGCCAGCGGCTGGAGGCAGTGCTGCATCCGCGCGTACGTCGCTGCGTCGATCGCTTCGTACGGCATCTGTGCGTACGCTCCACGTGGCAGTCGCGGCAGCAGACTCACGCCCTTGAGCTGGTACTGAAAGTACTCGAGCGCAGACGCGAGGTGCGGCCCTTCCCGCTCCGGATCGAACGTCACTGTGCAGCTCACTTGGTTGTCGGCCCAGTGTCGCTGCAGGAAGCTCGCGAGCGCGAGCTGCTCCCACGCAGAGACGTCTTGGAGCGTGCGCACGCCCTCGCCGACGTCGACTGGGATCGCGACGACGAGGGTCGTGGCCGGGGCCTCCACCGCCGGCTCGAGGTCGTACCCGGCCCGTTTTAGTGCTGGTACGAGGGCGGAGCGGCTGTCGAGCCGCACGCGTCGGATGTAGAAGCGGCTCTCGGGGTAGTGCATCCCAGCCGTTGCGCCGGCGAGCAGCGACACCGTGCCGCTTGGCTTGACCGACGTCGTCTTGATCGACCGCGGGACGCCAAAGTCGCCCGAGAACTCAGCGTCGAACGCCTGGACCGCGTCATACCCGCGCTCGCACCAGCGCTGGAGCTCGTGGAGCCCCTGCTTGGCGAGGAACTGCGTCACGCCGGACATGCTGCAGCCGACGCGCCGGTTGCGCGCCATGACGCGGTTTGTGCGCGGCCAGTGGGTCTGCCCGAGCGTCACGGTCTTGGCGTACAGGTACGCGAGCCGGAGCGTCTCGACGTAGTCATCGAGGCTCGTGTGTGCGGCCGGGAAGGTCTCGACGAGGCAGCACATCTCGTACGACTCGAGCGTCTGCTCGAGGCACGGGTTCCCGCCGGCCGCGTTCCGGTCCCGGTCGTCCGGGACGCCGTTCATGCGGCCAAAGCCACGCATGTTGGCCAGCCACGCGAGCCCCGGCTCGCCGTTCTGGACGATCCGTGCCGTGATCGGCTTGTAGTCCATGCCGACGTCTGCAAAGATGCTGTTGTTCGACGTCCAGCCAAAAGCCGCACGCTCGGGGTGCTTCGCGTAGTCCTTCAGGTCGATGTACTCACTGTCGCGGTAGTCGCCGAACGCGATCTCGGCCGTCCGCCGCACGTTCCCCGACACGACACAGACGCCAATGTGGTTCATGACGTCGACAATGTGGCGTGCCGAGAGCGGCTTCCCGACCGCGCTCTCCAGCACGGACGCGACCATCGCGTGGAGCTGGACGAGCGCATCCGGACCCGAGCTGACGCCGCCAAAGCCGCGGATCGGCGCGCCTGCTGGCCGGATACGCGCATAGTCGAACGATGGCTGGGGGCCGCCGACCAAGTAGGCGTTGAGCAGCCTCCGGACGGACTCGACCCAGCCCTCACGGGAGTCCGGGACCTGGAAGCAACTGCTGCTGTCGATCCCGCTCGGTTTCTGCACTGTGAGACGGTGCGCGCCTTTCGTGTCGAAGCCGACGCCGACGCCGAGCATCGCAGCGTCCATGAGGAAGCAGAAGGGCTCCGCTGGAGACGCGAGCTCGCGCACGTCGGCGGTCGAGACGAACGCGCAGTTGTTGAGCGCTGCAAAGAGTTTGCGCTCCTCGGTGATCGGCGAGCCCATGGCCCAGAGCCCGCGTCCAGGCGGGAGGAACTTCATCTCAAACACGCGCGTGTACATGGCTTGCGCCGTCTCGGCGGCTCGTCCTGCGTCCCACTCGAGCGCCCGCTCTGCGCGCCAGCGCTGCTGCATCCGGAACGTGCCGTTCACGACGCGCTCGACCGTCTCGAACCATTGTTCGTTGGCGCCGTCGCTCTTCACGCGCGCGTACGAGCGCATGTACACGAGCGCCCCGAGGCCGTTGAAGCCGAACGGCGGCGGACGTTCCGCGAAGCGCGCCACGAACCTGTCGAGAGAGAGAGAGAGCGAGCTTGTGAGAGGGCCATTGATACATACAATAGCAAGCGTGAACGAGTGAAGACACGCACGTCTTGTCGAGCGCGAACGGCGCCGCATTGGCGTCTGGAGAAGCAGCAGCAGGAGGAGGAGGAGGAGCTGTAGTGGTGCTCTTTCGAGCAGCTTGGACGACGGCAGAGCGGCCGAAAGTGGTGTTGCGAGTGCGTGTGTTCAAGCGTGATGAGAGCGCACTCGGCGTAACGCAGCGGCTCCTGGAGGAGGAGGCACTGAGGCACGCGACGCGCCGTGCGCTGACTGCGCGGAGCAGCATCTCTCTGTGTAAGAGACCGCCTGCCGCCTGATTGGATGGTGGTGATACTGGAGCTGGTTGCACTGGAGTGGTGCAATGCTTGCAGAAGATCAGATTGACCATCATTCCGACTGGTACCAGGGCTAGTATTCAAAGCACAAGTATTTTATTGTTTTTGGCGCGAATTCGAGCGACCAGCTCACGAGAGCGATGGCGGACGCCTCTGCGTGCGACGACGCGTCTGCTGCGCTCCTCGAGAGCGGAGACGCAGTGCCCATGGCAGACGGAACGGGCGACACGATCGCCCTCCGTACGCGCACCAAGCTGTCGCTCGTGGACGTGCACATGGACACGCTCGAGGCATTTCTGCCCGACTTTGTCGAGCCTGTACGTTCTGTTCTGTCCGTTGCGAGTGCCTGCTTAGTTCACTGTGAAGAGTGTGTGTGAATGTGTGGCTAGGAGGGACTGACGCTCTGCTACCCATTGTATGGGAGAGCAGATCCTGGGGGACGACGAGCAAGCGCAGGACGACGACGAGTACCAGCGGTTCCTCTCGTCACTGTTGCCACACGACCAGGAGAACCTGTCGTTCCTGGACGAAGAGGACGAAGAGTACCATCCAGAGGAGGAAGACGACGACGACGAGGACGAGGACACAGTCAAAGCTACGAACCCGCGGGACCGCGTGGCCGCCAAGATCTCCAAGAAGGAGCTCACGGAGCTGCTCTGGGACTCGACGCGACTCGGCTTGCCGCTGCGTGGGAGCCAGCGCAGTAGCGTCGACGCACTGGCAGCAGTTGCTGGCGTCGTGAATGGGACCGCGCGGGTCCCACCGAGCGTGACGGAGCCCGTGAGGCAGTTCTTCCCGCCGTCCGCGCGGCCAGCAGCCGCTCCGACGGCAGCGTGGCACCGTCGCCCAGTCGACGGCAGTCGGCAGACGTCTGTGGGGTCGACGCAAGAGCTCAACGGCGCGATCGCACAGGAGCAGTGCATTCGCTTGGCGTCGCAGATGCACAAGCACTTCCAGCTCCTCTTGCAGACCTTCCACATGGTCGCGAGTGGCGACCGAGCGCGTGATTGTCACTCGGACAACGACGACGACTCGGACGCCAACAACGAAGCGAAGCCACGGCTGCCGAACCTCGAGGCCATGCGCGAGTACAAGCGGATGCTCGAGGAGCTGCAGGCGCGTGGCGAGCAAGCGCAGCAGTGCAAAGGCGCGCTGCTCGCGAAGCTCACGGAGCCGCCGGAAGACGCCGGCGGGGCCTCTCGCCGGGTCACGCGGTCGCTCACCGCGGCGCACGCAGCAGTGTCGCACCCGTCGATGTTTGAAGTCGTCGGCGCGCAGGCAGTGGGCGAGCTGACGCGGAAGCTCGCCGACCGGTGCAGTCTCGCGGACCGGGACCAGAGTGTGCAGGAGCATTTGCTCGAAGTCGACACGCACTTGCTTGGGACGACGAAGAAGAACCCCAAGAAGCCGTTCACCGCGGTCGAAGACAACCTGCTCGCGCACGGGGTGAAGCGCTTCGCGCTCCATCCGCACCGGTGGGAGCAGATCGAGAAGCACTTCTTGCCGGGCAAGAGCCCTGCCGTGATCCAGCGCCGGTACCGGTACCTAGCGAGCAGCAAGACTGGCACGAGCGCTGTGAAGGAGTACCACGCGCGGTTCCTCAAGCGCCGGAACCCGACGTGGATCTTGGAAGAGGACTTGCGCATTGCGCGTGGGATGATTGAGTTCCACGACGCGCCGTACCGCTTCGCACGCGTGCGCACGCACTTCTTGCCGCATCGGGACCGCCCCGAGATTGGGAAGCGCTGGAAACGCATCTGCGCCAAGTGGTTCCACGCGATTGCGGCCGAGAACCCGTCGATTGACACGTCGTCGATCGACTTTGCGGTGCTCGTGAAGGATTTGCTGGAAGACAAGCTCCGCGAGCAAGTGAAGCAGCAGAGCTTGGAGCTGATGCTCGAGCACGACATGAACGAGTCGGACGAGTCGGACTCGGCGGCTGAGAACGACGACGACGACGACGACGACGCGAGCGCAGCGAGTAGGCGGCAACCGAGTCGCCCACTGCTCGGGAACGCGAGTGCGAGTGAGTGCGCGTCCAAGCACCTGCACCCGGCGCTGTTCTTCACGTCGTGGGCGCTCGTGAGCCCCGCGAGCCTCCTCAGCAAGACGTGCGAGCACAACCTTCCGTCGTTCATTGGCGAGATGGCTGCGAGGCGGCCGAACCAAGCCGCTGAAGCAGCAGCGGAGGATGCTGTCAGGAGGGAGAGTTCAGGTGTCGAGACAGACTCGAGCGCAGTGTCTGTCGAGTGCGTTCTTGAGGGCGTTGCGACTGATGTGGGGACTCGTCAGGACGTCGACACAGAGGGGATAGCGAGCATGATCTCGGGTGAAGATGCGTTCTGGGCGGAGGAGATTCTGAGCTCAACGGCTCCACTGCCGCCGTCGCCTTCTCCGCCATCGCCGAGTGTCGTCGGGTCCGTCGAGTCCGAGCCGTCGACGGCGAACACTTCAGCAGTGCTGGACGATGAAGAGGACGACGACAGCGACTACGAGCACGACGAACTTGTGTCGTCGGACGGAGAGCACGGCAGCGACTCGGAAGAGTTCGAACAACTGGAGCTGTCGGACGACGACGAGGAAGATGACGAAAGCGATTTCGACTACGAGGAGCTTGGGGTCAGCGACGACAGCGGCGGCGATTGCGACGACGACAACGAATCAGCAGAGGACGAACTGGATGCGGTGGGTACCCCGTCTCGCGCTCGCGCTAGCGATGCTGGAGCGTGGAGCAGTCCGATCCACGCACGAATAGCGAAGAGCGCGGTCGCTGCTGGCCAAACCGTTCAACAGCACCAGCTAGAGCAGCGTTCTGTGCGCTACACGCTACGACTGCGCAACCTCCTGAACCCGGAAGACGAGCGGACGAAGCGTGCGCTGGAAGCGTTGGAGCGGCGCATTGTCGGCAAGAGCTTGAAGGACGTACTTGTGAAGCCGCCAGCCGCGCGTCCAGCTAGCAAGCGCCGGATAGTGTCGAGAGTCCTGTCGGATTCGGCCCAACAGGGACCAGACACTGACGGCCCCGACAAGTCTGACGCGTTTCTGCAGTGTGCGTCACCGGCTAAGGTTGTCGGTGAAGCTGGTCCGTCGGCTTTGGTAGCTGTCGATCTGGCGACAGACGAGGTGCTGAGTTCGCCGAGCGGCGACGATGACGACGACTTTGAGTGCGAGGAGCTCCTGGGCGACGACAGCTCGGACAACGACAGGGCAGGCGACGACAGGGCAGATGACAGCGAGGTCTGCGTGCCGATCGCAAGCGCAGCAGCACCACTGGAGCAGCAACTCCAGCAGCAGGATCAGCAGTCCGAACCGTGGCAGCCGAACAAGAAGGTCAAGCTGCGCCACTCCGCCACGTGCAGCACGTGCCGCAGTGTGGACATGTGCAACTGTGCCAGGCAGCGCGAGCAGCAGCTTCTGCGGCGTTTACAGCGGTAAGTGAGCGAGCGTCAAGCGCCAAGCGCACCACGTGCAAGCAGCAGCTCGTGATGGTGTACGAATATCACTACTAACTATCTAAGTGGACGATTATCGATCCGTCGGTCGGTCGTCACGCGTCGAACGCCGGCGAGAGGAAGCTGTTCGCGCGCTCTTTGCGTCTCCGTTTGCCACCGCCCGCTTTCGCTGGAGTCGGCGGTTTTGCTTTCCCCTTCTTCTTGGCTCCCCCCTTGCCAGGAGCGACCTGGCTGTTGGCGTTTGGTTGGCTCCCGAACGCGCTCTGTGAGAGGCTCTGGAGCAGCATCAAGTCGTCGTCACCGTCGTCGCCCAGGCCGCGCTGCGAGAACGCGTTCGCGAGCTGGCGACCGAGCAGCAGGTCGATCGTGTCCTCGTCGCGCTCGAGTGCCGGTGCTCCGCCGCGTCGCAGCGCGAGTCGCGCCTGCATGGCCCCGTGGAAGCGGTTCTCTGGGTCCAGTGTGCCGCTTTGCACAGCGTCCACAGCGGCAGCAGCTGCGTCGGTCGATGCGAAGCGTAGGAACATGAAGCCCTCGGCTGACATGTCGGCGAAGTCGTGGTGGATCTGAGTGTGGGGTACTGTAATTAGTGCTGTGCAATGGAACCACACACAGTAGAAGGCTCGGTCGCACCTGCACAGACAGGAGCTCGCCGACGGGGCGGAAGAACTCGCGCACCGGCTCCTCCCCGACGCACAGCGCCGGGGGCACGCGACCGACCCACACGCGCACGCCACGCGACTCGCTGTCGGCGTCGTCGTTGCTCGCCATTAGCGGTGGGGGGAATTTTTACGTCACTAAAACGGGGATTGCATACACCATTGGCCAGCAGTAGCTCTTTTGGCAGGCGACATAATGGAGGCGAGACGGAATGTGCAGCTCCACTCGCACGACTTTGAGTGGGAAGACCTCGCACGCATGTGCCGGGAGCAGGTTGAGCGCGACAGCGACGACGCTGAGACGACCGGTGACGACGGTAACCACCACCACCACCACCACCAGCAGCTCGCGCAGGTCGCGAAGGACAAGTGGGAGGTTTTCCACCAGCTCAACAATGGTTCGCTAGCCCTTCTCGTCCATCGGCGGTGTCAGTATACAATCTGAACGAGCCGACAGCGGGTACTCACCACTGTGCTGCGGCTGGTGTGCGCAGGGAAGGCGTACAAGCCGCGCAACTACCTCGTGAAAGAGTTCCCGGAGCTTCTGACCATGGTGCGTTCGTTGCGTGAGCGGGCTCCTTCGCTCGATACGAGATCGAAGCGCTGGCGAGAGAGCGCCACAAGACGGTGCTTACGTGTCTTCATGCGGCAGGAAAAGGACGAGATCCAGCTACTGGAGCTGGGCTGCGGCTACGGCAGCGCGGTGTTCCCGATCCTGGACGAGTGCCCCAAGGTGCGCGCACAAGTGTGCGACTTCAGCGCGCACGCGATTCACGTGCTGCAGCAGAACCCGCGCTACGACCCGCGCCGCTGCCGTGCGTTCGTGTGCGACGTCGCGCGCGACGAGCTCAGCGGCGTCGCGTCGGGCTCGGTCGACATTACGCTCTTGGTGTTTGTGCTCTCGGCGCTGCCGCCCGCGTCGTTTGTGCCGACGCTGCAGAAAGTGTTCGAAGCGCTGCGGCCAGGTGGGATCGTGTGCTTTCGCGACTACGGACTGTACGACCTCGCGATGATGCGGAATGCGAAGCGCCTGTCGCCGTCGCTGTACTACCGGAGCGATGGCACGCTCGCCTACTTCTTCTCGAAAGAGGACGTCACGGAGATGTTCGAGCGCCAGTGCGGCTTCCTGCCGCTTGAGAGCACGTACTGCACTGTGCGGCTCACGAACCGCAAGAAACGCGTCTCAATGGACCGCGTGTGGCTGCACGCCAAGTTTCAGAAGCCATGGTAGCAGAGAAGAAAGTGTTGTTGTTCTTGGTTCGCTACTGGAGGAGAGAGCGTCTTGCTTGAGCTCTCACTTGGGCTTGAGGTCGTGCTTGGTACCAAGCACGGGGGCAAGCGCACAAGTCACCCAGACCTCTGTCGAGTGTTTTATGTACATCTGTGCGAGTCTGATCATGTTTGAAAAAGGGTGTCATTCACATGATCATGTTTGAAAGGGTGCACATACACAAAAGTGATACTTGAAATTCACAAATCAATGTTGAAAGGGTTTACATACATTTATTAACCACAGATTTGAAAGGGATGCACATTCAGGAATCGTATTTGCGAGGGTGCACATTCAGCTTTGAAGGGGACCCAACACAAGTATGCCGTGATGTTTCGACAAGAACTGACGGTTTTATTTTGTTGGAAATTTATGGCCTCCTTGACTCAGAGACTACTAGTACCGTATTCCTCACATCAAAGGCGGCCACTTCTCATTGGCATGATTTTTGTTAAAAAATGTTCCGAATTAAAAAGGTATACCTTGATACCATTGGTATCACGATAGTGTTCTCATGCATTTTGGCTAACACTTCAAAATCCGATTACTTCTTGTCATAAGCGGTGGTATGGATTATCAGAGGGATTCGGAATTTTATCTGCACATCGGGGCCACCAATGACATGAGGATTACGGTAGGTGTTAACACCTCCAATCCCACTTTTGTCGTATACAACGTAGCTCGAGATGTTACATAAAACAACATCTTTTTCATAGTTGATCTATGTCGTACTAGTACAGGGCTCCCATGATTAACGAAAGTTGACAGAGCACAAAATTTAAGAGGGGTATTCGCCTTTTAGGTTACAAAAACACAAGGGTCAAATAATCAACAAATCATTCCACAACAATACTAAAGACAAGATTTTCTGGACAAAATACGTTTATTCGAAGCTGATCTTTGCAAAACTGCTGACAAGGTCATAGATGTCCTCGGGCAGGATGGTGGCG
>JAASGD010001146.1:0-12898 GCA_023334115.1 Globisporangium megalacanthum | reverse complement strand
TGCAGATTTCGCATACAAGCCTGTCTTTTCTCGAGAAAGATGAGTTGCGAACACATAAGGTCAGCATTCATTGTAAAAATGAACTTTCCGCAACAAAAGAGATAACACAGGAAAACACACTTTTTGCGAGTGTTATCTATTCATCATCGTCAAACAGCGATTCCAATCTGCGATTTGAAGCCAAAAATGATTACAGCAATTGCAAAAAAACATTCGAACAATCGAGAACTGATGCGCTTGCCCGCGAACACACATATAGCGCTCAAATCAAGACAGTGGAGCGTACTGTGCCAACGCGCGCGCACATCACAATTAAATTCGCACACAACAGCACACCCAGCATGAGCAATAACAAGCGCGCATACACCAGCATTCCGCCAGACGTCAAGGCCCGAGCAATTGGCATGGTCATCAACGAGGGGTGTAAGATAGCAGCAGCAGCAACAACACTCAAATTCAACGCCAACGCGCTCGCAAAGAGTGTCGCAAAGCACCGCAAGGACCCACGTCTAGAGCGCCAACCTCGCGGACGTTCGCCACGCCTCTCCGATCGTCAGCGCGAGCAGATTTGTGACTGGGTCGACGCTGACTGCACTGTCACGCTACGGCAGCTCGCCGACCGCGCACTCAAGGAGCTTGGCGTTCGTGTCTCCGTCGCGACGGTGTTGCGCGCGCTACGCTCTTTTCATTACTCCTTCAAGGTCGTCACGCGCGTCCCAGAGCGGCGTAACTGCGACCGCAGAATCGAGTTGCACCGCGCGTACGCTCTGGAGTACACGCGCCATCTCGCCTCACGTGCGAACTTTGTCTTCGTCGACGAGGTCGGGTTCTCTTGCTCACTACGAGCGCGCGCTGGTTGGGCGCCAAGGGACCAGCCCGCACATCTTGCCGTCGGTGCATTGCACTCCCAGAACTTTTCTGTTGCCGCGGCGATTGGTGCGAACGGTCTCGTGATGTATCAAGTGAGACAAGGAGCATTCAATGGCGACTCGTTTTCGTCCTACATCACCGATCTCATCGTAGAGTTGCAAGGAACCGCACTTGACAGCGAAATTGTGGTCATGGACAACGTGCCATTCCACAAACGAGCATCGATAGCGGCTCTGCTGCACGCCCACGGACACACGCTACTGTTCCTACCCCCGTATTCTCCTTTTCTAATCCCGATTGAGGAATTCTTCTCAAAATGGTAAGGGCTAGTACGGCGCAGTGCGCCAAGGACCGAGCAAGAGTTGTTACACGCGATCGAGCACTGCAGTGCGCAAGTGACACTAAACAACTCGGGCTACATTCCGCACATGGACCAGTATATACACGACGAGAAGTCGAAGCTCCCGGATATACGCGTCCAGGGACCGCTTTCCTCGCACGCGCTGCAGGAACGTCGAGCGTCCGCGGAACGCCACGTTCAGCTAATGAAAGGCGTCATTCATAGCCGACTTGAGCTCTTACCAGATTGTGAAGCCACCAGGCGACGAGATCTCTTTCGTAAGGTTCCATTCGCGGGCTCGGTCCGCCAAATGCGACATGGCTTACGAAACCTTCTGACGCTCTTCGCGGATGCACGCTGTGTCCATCGCGATCTCCATCTCGCTGAACCAGAAGAGACGGTTGTCTGTGGGTACCTTTGCGAACGGGCCAACATAGAGCTTGAGCGGCCTATCGCGACTCGAGACACTCGATTCGAGTGACGGCGCCGGCATCGCTCTGCGGCGGACCACCGCCTCGTGCGCGAGGAACGGATCTGTAACGGGGTTACACAAGATAGTGACTGAGTTACGGTGAATTGGCTATTTACGCCAATGAGCACGGTGGTTGTGCAACCACGTGCTGGGTCTGTAATTACGGACCAGGGTAAAAAGGGATGCAAATCCTTTTTACCCGAGCCAAACGGCTCTCAGCCATTGATTTGCATTTCAGGTGTGTTTGTCTTAGCTTTAGTATGTGAGGAGCCATACAGGAAGGAAACACACACAAATTTTTCAGTTTTACATCTTCATTGTCTTGCTCAAGCTTCTGTCTTCGGACACCGTAACTGAGAGTTACTAGACACAGAGTGTCTGCGTTGTTAACGCTTCCTCGGAAAGGTGCTGTGTGACTCCCGTCACAGGATCGATGCGCGATCGTTGCTGATCCGGCACTGTCATGGTCAGCTTGTTGAGGAAACGTCTCTGAGGAGGGACAACATGGTCGTGATGGCACCATACTGAGTGTCCGTCAATTGCGGAAAATTCGCGCGCTCCATGTCCGAGAAAGTTTCTGACCGTCGCAACAGCCGGGTGCCGGAGGGGCCACGAGTGCTATCAAGTGTAGCGGGGTGCTGCACAGCACTTGACGAGGAAAAGTCAGCGGCTGGATTGCACACAAAGAGTCCGAGTCCGCCGAGACTTGTGTGTCGAGAACGCGAGCGCGCGTGTTGCTTTCCAAGCGAAATGGACTCTGCTCAGGCGCGACTCGAGCTTACCATGCATTTGGCCCCGTACAGGTGGCCACCAGCTCTCAAGCTGCTAGTCCCAAAGGCTAGCAGCTTGCGGCGGGCTAGTGAATTAGAATGCTTCAAATCAAAAACAAAATAACAGTTCTGAACGGGATACCCGATTTGAGGAGGACCGGTATTTTGCTAACTTTGAAGTGCGCCTGTAAATTTACTGTCATTGTAAATTTACAATGATAGTCCCCCCTTCGATGACTCTTTGTGAGATCAATGCGACTTGTAAGATGGAGATCACTGTACTGAGTTGAATGGGTGAGAATGACACTCGGTGGAAATGTTGATCCAGAGATTAGTCTGTTTCTAAATCTGTCGTGTCCAAACAGGGTGGACCACACTGCCACCAAAGTGTCAAATGCACGCTATTTATTGTAAATAGCGAGGTTGTTCTGCTCGTAATAACTAAATGGTATCACGTATTATGAAAGGTGAACCCACACGCTACAAATTTCATACAAATTTAAGTTAATCAGCATGCTGTTCCAAGAAAAACTTCAGGCTCGGAATTCATTAGCCACGCTGTTCGCATACAAATTCAGTCAAATGACACGCTGTCAGATTATGTAGCTGTAGCATCGACGTACCAACTCACTCACAGTTACTTACAGTGAAATAAGCTCCTTTATTTTCTGAAAATAAAGGAGCGGAGACAAGCAGCGGCACTTGTCCCGGGTTTCACATTTTCGGGACGAGCCCTGGCTTCCTTTCTTTCGCTCAAGTGCCCATGTCTCGGGACAAATGTGCTGCCATTTCTCGTTTTGCCACGTCCTGCGCAAGTGGCCGCCTCTCTTGCCGAGAAGAAGAAGACATCCGCGCAATCTGCGTAAGAGAGAGTACGCGAGAGAGTGAACGAGTGAGCGGATCCGTCTCTGATTCCACTGCCGCAGCCCAGCCGCTCTCTTTCACTCGCACAAAGGCGCGTTCAAGATACGCAACCCAGCGTGAGAGTGCGTGAGTGGGTGCGGTCGGTCGGTCTCGTCTCGATTGGAGTCGGAGAATCCACGCACACACAAACACAACTCCACGCTTCACTCAGGAGTGCTGTGACCAACCAGCAGCCCACACAATGTCGATGAGCCAGCACTTCAAGAAGCGCAAGAGCCGCACGTCCAGCGCGCCGCCGTCCAGTGTGCGCCGCTTCCCTCCGCTCCCGTCGATCGCCGGCAGCAGCTACGCGTCCACAGACAGCGTCGCAACCACTGGTGCCGACACAGCGCTGTCGCTTTCGCTGTCGAAAACTTCCGAGTCGAGCGCCTCTGAGAGCGCGAGCCTCGCAGCTGCGCTCACTGCGCTCCAAGTGTCGCTGAAGCGCGAGTTCGAGAGTTTCACACCGCCGACACCCGCTGTCTCGCCTGTACATCGCAGCGCTGCGAAGCGCGCGCGTTTCGACTATTTCCCTGCCGTCGACGAGTGCGAGCCTGTGCCAGAAGTGCAAGGGAAAGTGAGTCCAGCCCCGAAAGCGCGTGGAGCGTTACTGGCAGTGAGCACCCGTATCAAGTTTGAGCTCGAGAAGCACTTGCGCAAGAACTCGGAGCGGAGCCAGCGGCCACGGAAACGCAAGCAGCTGAGCTACTTTGCCATCGTCGGCGCGTTCCAGCAAGCAGCGCGGGAGCGTGACGGGAGTGCGACGGCTGCTGCTGTCGGGAAGGACGACCGAGAACGACGGTAGCGCCGAGGAGCGACCTCCCACGAGTCTCTACCGATGCAGCGATGCGAACGCAGCTGTGAGTGAGTGAGCGAGCGAGCGGCCGCGGTCTCTCTGTGCGGCACTTTCCTCCTGTGACATGGATTGGTGGGGGAGAGAGAGAGACAGAGAGAGAGACGGAGCGCGCTGGTGGAGTCGGACACTGCAGTTTTGTTTCCTATAGAAGTACTAGTACCAGTCAGTAGTTGCCAGCTATCTATCTATCACTTTGATCTACTTATCTATCAATCACAGACGTGTCTGTCAAATGCACGCCCACTTGTTCCGACATGTGTGCGAGTCAGTTGTGTTGGATGGTTGTAGGAGTACTGTAGTTGCTTTGTTCGTTGGTTGGTGTCCGGAACGAGCAAGCCAAGCACATCAGAGCGTCAGCACCAGTGCCACTGGCAGTGGTGGTAGCCAGCTGTTAGTACCGCGTCTCGCTCTACGAGAACCCGCCAACTCCGCCAGTCGTGTCCGCGGTCCTTGGAGCGAGCTCAGCAGCCTGAGCCGAGCTACGGTTATCGGAATGGGTGGAACCCATGAGCTCACTCAAATCTTACGACTTGAGTGGTGGTCCGTGTCTGTGATGCGCGTTGCCCCGGCGCTACGCGGAGGTCTTCAACAGTCTGACGGGCATCCGTCACTGGCGCTGACACGACGCTGATTCAGCGTCCGAGAGCTTTCACAAGGTCTGGACGAGAGAATCTCATGTGAACGTCGCATACTGTACAGTTACAGGTACTAAAGTCCAGCAAAACGCCGTGGTCTGTGCGTGCACTCGGAATAGCATTTCGCCTGCGCTCGCCACCACATTGACATCACATCACCACAGTCCTCGCTCGCCACCTTGCATACCAAGCGATCCAAACGAGCAGTGCGCGTCGTAACGCAGGCAACAACGACAGCGGTGAAGGCGAAGTACATCACCTGCCACCACCCGAGGCAAAAGGAAGGAACAATTGGCAGATATGACGGACGAACACAAGAATGGGGCGTCCAAGCTCTGGTTTGTCGGCGTGATCTTGAGCATCCTCGGTTCGGTCATGACCAACATGGGCGTGAATCTGCAAAAGTACTCGTTCATGAAGGAGGCGAAGCGCAGCGTCCGCGACAAGCGCAGCTACTTCCGCCAGCCGTTCTGGGTCTTTGGTATGAGCGCGTTCAGTTTGCCTCTCCTCCACCATTTCACCCTTCATCACGTCCACGTAACGAGAGGCAAGCAGTACACTCACACGGTGTGTGTATGTGTGCGTGCGACCTGCTTTAGGACTCGCGTGTGTGATCGGCGGCAGCGGTCTCGACTTTGTCGCGCTCGGGTTCATGCCGCAGTCGCTCGCGACGCCCGTCGGAGGCTCAACAATGGTCGCGAACGTCGCCTTCGCGTCGCTCTTCCTCAAGGAGAAGTTCAGCCGCAGAGTGCGCTCTCGCTTGCGCCGACAGGTCCACGGGACGCGATCCAGTAGATCGACCTCCAGTGGCTTACATGAACCTCTTTCTTGCTATGCACTGACCGCTGTGCCGTCCAGGACGCGATAGGAACCGGACTGGTGCTCGCGGGCATCTGCGTCGTTGCCGCGTTCGCGGAGAAGACGAGCGCGAGCTACACTGTGGACGAGCTCGTGGCGCTCTACCACGAGCCGAGCTTCATCGTGTACTGCGTCCTGGCTGCACTCGCGTGCCTAGGGCTCTTTGTGCTCCTCAAGCGGATCGAGAAGATCCAGCGCAAGTACGGGACGTCCTCGCCCAAATACAAGCGCTTCGCGAGGGTGAGTGGCGTTTACATGATTGATACTCGCAAGCAACTCGTGTCTCTCAAAGGCGAAGCAAGGGATTGACGTACGTTCTTCCTCCTCGTCTAGCTACACCCGGTCTGCTACCCGGCGCTCTCGGGGATATTCGGCGCACAGTCGATTCTGTTTGCCAAGTCTGTCGCGGAGCTCATCAAGACGACGGCCGAGGGGACGAACCAGTTCGTGAACTTCGGCACGTACCTGATCACGCTCGGCATGTTCGCGTGTATCTTCCTTCAGGTGCGCAGCCTTCGGCCTCTGCGTTCTTCTCTCAATCGGCTCGAGTGTCGAGTGTCGAGCCACAAGCGGACTTGACCAGGTCGATCTCAGCGATCTCTTCTAACACACACACGTCTCGACACTACGTTACTCGCTCTCTCCCCCCACCAGATCCACTGGCTCGCCTTTGGGCTCCAGTTCTTCGACGCAGTGTTCATCGTGCCGGTCTTCCAGTGCTTCTTCATCTCCGTCTCGATCTTTGGTGGCGGCGTCTACTTTAAAGAGTTCAGCAAGATGTCGACGCTCGCAGTACGTTCCGCTGCCCTCCCTCCCTCCTCACTTTCCTCCTCCTCCGTTCGTCCTCCGATCCATTGACCGCAGCGTTGGGTCGCACCACTCTTTCCCCCCACTCGCTAGCTCGGAATGTTCTTCTTTGGCGCTGCGATCACGCTCAGTGGCGTGTACCAGCTCTCACGGCGCGAAATGAACACACTGCGGCCGCTCGGAAAGCTCCGTGCGGCGGTCAAGATGGTCGTCTTCATCAAACGCGCGCAGAAAGCACGGAACATTGACCACCGCTGGGTCCTCCCTGCGGGCGACTGTGGCGCGAGTGGTCTCGTCGTGTCTGCACGCACAGGCGCGAAACCCGCACAGCAGAAGAGCATCGCGTCAGGCCTCAAGCTCTCGAAAGCGTCCGTCATGCCGGTGGACAGCAGCCGGTTCCCGTCCACTAACAACGGATCCAGTCCGATGACGATCGAGCTCGCGTGTGGCTCGTTGCGGGAGACGAACGGCGCAGAGGAGACGGTACCGCGCACAGCGCTCGACTCGTCCTACTCGCAGATCGAGTCGCCCCCGCCGCCGCCAGCGCCGCCAAACAGCGATGCGAGCTCGATAAAGAGCGACCGCGGAGGGAAGAAGAGCAGTAGTCGTAGCAGCTACCAGAAGAAGCCCTACAAGTGACGCGTCCACAGGCACTAGGAGACACAGAATAGCAACGACGGAGCTTGTTCATGAAGGCTGTGTGAGTCAGCGTGCTCCCTCCCTCGCTTGCTCGCTGACGAAGAAGCGTCGAGGCGACATCGAGCGATGCGCACTCGCGTTTGTCTATGGAGTTTGTCCGAGGACAAGTACGAGTCCTCTACTGGCTCGCAGTGCCGCTGTTGATGGCGCTCGTAAGCACACTGCCACGCAGCGAGTCGAGGAGCTCTTGGTGGATGTCCGCTGTCGCTGGGAACTCGAACGTGTTGCCCGTGATGAGCTCGTAGAGCAGAATGTAGCGGCGCGAGAGCTCGATGACGAGGTCCCGTGGCGCTTCCGGCAGCACTGCGTCGTTGTACGGGTCGCAGTGGTCCTTGAACCAGAGGCGGAGGAACTCCTTGTCAATGTTCTCGGGTGACTCGCCCTGCGCCATGCGCGCGTCGTACGAGTGCGCGAGCCAGTAGCGGCTCGAGTCCGGCGTGTGGATCTCATCGATCAGGAGGATCGTGCCGTCTGCATCGACGCCAAACTCGTACTTTGTGTCGACCAGAATGAGTCCACGGGTCGCTGCTTGCGCTTGGCCGAACGCAAAGAGCTCGAGCGCCTTTTGTGCGCAGTAGTCCCACTGCTGCTGCGTCATACGGCCGCTGCGCACGATCTCAGCGCCTGAAATGAGCTCGTCGTGCGCGGCGTCTTTCGTCGTCGGCGTCACGAGGTTCTCCGGCAGCTTCTGGTGCTGCACGTACCCGTCGGCGAGCGCGTGGCCGCAAAAGTCGCGGCTGCCGTTCGCGTAGTTGGTCCACATGGACGTGCTGGTCGAGCCAGTGATGTAGCCGCGCACGACAAACTCGACGGGGAACACCGTGCACTTTTTGCACAGCATAGCGCTTGGATGGGGCGATGCGAGCACGTGGTTCGGCACAATGTGGCGCGTGGCCGCGAACCACCAAGCGCTCGTGAGCGTCAGCACGCGGCCTTTGAACGGCACGCTCGCGAGCGCGCGATCGAATGCGCTCTGCCGGTCCGTCGACACGAGCAGGACGCGGTCTGCGAACTCGTACACGTCGCGCACTTTTCCTTCGATCTGGCGGAACGGCGGCAGCTCGGCCGAGAGTGACGCCAGCGACGTGTGCGTGAGGCAGCGTATGGGGTCGATGCGCGCCGCGTACCCGCGCGTGCGGGTTTCGGCCTCGGTGACGGTGGCGCTCATGGTTGGTGTTTGTGGATGGGGGTCTCGTGAGATGTCGAAGTTCGTGGCGAGGGACGAGTGGCTGGCGCGACAAGGGTGTTGAAGTCAGTTTCGAAGCGCAGAGTGATTGTAATTTGTAAGAATGTAAAAAAGTAAAAAATGACTTTCGGAAGTCGCCCAATTGAAGACACCACGAAAAGAAGACGACGATCTTGTTCAAGTGCAGATGAGCAGCGCCGCCTCCTGACCCGAAAAGCGGGATCCGACGGATCACGAACAATAAACATGGTCCTTGTCCATGGAGCCTGAGTCGAGTACGCACTCTTTCTGAAGACACGTGGGGCCAGCCAGCGATGCTGACCTTTATGAATCTATCCATTCGGTTCAGTCCACAGCTGCAGCTGCGATCTTTGCCTTACTCCGCTGAACCGTCGCCGCCAGGTGTATGTCGCTCGCCCGAAAGATCGGATAAGTGTATCTTTCCTTCTCTCACACCGACCTCTCAGAGCTCTGGTTGTCACATGCAACATGTGACAACCAGAGCTCTGAGAGCAAGCCCCACCCTCCTCATCCTCCTCTTCCAACGCCATGGGCCCGAAGAACGCACACATCTGCCTGCTACTTACTGCCGCTTACTTCTTCTAGCGTACTATGTAGTTCTTACTTCTTCACTCTGTCTCGCTCGCACTCTTCTTCCTACTTGCACTACCTGGCTCCTCACTACGACGTCCACATAACTCACAAATGCACAACTACCCTACTTCTGTGACACGCGCACTCTGCTTAGCAGAGAATGCTCTTGAGCGACATGCTCATGCTCCGCTCTTCCGCGTGCTGTTGCGGCGGCGACCACGCTTGCATGGGCGCGAACGACGCCGACGATGAAAGAAGGGGTCGCCCACCATCCATCTCGTCGTCCTCGTCCTCGTCGTCGTCCTCTGAGAGCGCGGCCGCCAAAGCGGACGACGACGCCAGCAGGTTCTTCTCCTTCTTCATCTTGCTGCTCGGACTCTTGGCTGCCGGTACATCGTCGCCACTCTTGCTGCCGCTAACAGTGCCGCGCTTCGTGAGCTCCTCGGACGCTGGCGACGCGAGGCGCCCGGCCGAGATGCCTTTTGCCGCCGTGTTTGGGTCGAGCATAATACACTCGAGCGTGTGCTCGAACGCCGCAATCTTCTTCGCAATGTAGTCCTTGTTCGAGCCTTTCGCGACAGTGAGCGACTCGCGCAGCATGTCGATGCTCTTCTGGAGGCTCCGGATCTGGCGGTGCGGCCACCGCTGGATGTTGTGGCGCCGGCAGATCTTCTTGAGCAGCGTCGCACAGATGCCGAACTTGCGCGCGACTGCTGCGATCGGCATGTTGAAGCAGCTGCGCAGGTCCGCGAGCTCGACCACGGGGCCGTACCGCTTCGTGCGCTCTGATGGTGAGTGCGACGGCGGAGCCGTGAGCACGCTTGTCGACGCGACAGGACTCGCGCTTTTGCCAGCGAACGGCTGCGGCGGCGGCGACGTCATCGCCAGTGCGATGGCCATCGACACGGACGCGTCATCCTTGCTGATACGTGAAGGCGGTGGCGATGGAGGCATCTTGACTGTGAGTTCGACTTTCGAGCGGTAGCTCGCGCTGGTGGTGCTCGCGCACGGTGGCGTTTGCAGCACAGCGTTGCGCTTGAGCGAGATGAGGATTTCGCCCATGAGCACGTCGTCTGTGGAGAGGAGCTGCATCGTCGGCTGGTGGGGAAGCAGGACGCGGTCCATTGTGTGTTGGTTTGTGTGTGGTGCTTTTGTTGTGGGGCTGGATGTGGAGCAGTGTGGGGACACGCGCGTGTACGAAAGTGAGCGCTCAATCAATGCGCACGCGCGGCCGCGTCGGGCCGTCGCCACTCGCGCCGAACGAAGGGCGGAAGTGCCCAGAGACCGTACTCCCAGCGACGGCCGCGACGCGCATACTGAACGCGAGTCAAGAAAACTGGGGCGACCAGCTCTCGAGCCTGCGTGCGTGAAGCGCAACCCACTTGCCTTTTGCATGGCGTCACTTCTGACGGTACAAAGCTCTTCGATTTTTTGTCCCATCAAAGTCTTTTGTTTAGGGACTTTCCTAGTCGAGAGGAGAGTACCGTGCACCTCGGAACAGTCTGTCCATAGGTCTGTCTCTTGATTGGCATTCATTTCGCGGGTGTGTTTGGACCCCGCAAAGACAGCATAGCACATGAGATAAAAAAATCTTGCTTCGAAGGTACTGTATGTGTGGTGTAACCACCGCCACGCTTTTCATGGATGTACACTAGAAGCACACGCGGACATGCTCACGTTGGAGCTGCAGCAGCAAAATAGACGAGGGATCGCCCAATCTGCTCTTAGGATGAAAGCCCTAGCCGTGCGAAATGTTCTTTACCGCCACAAAAGTCCCACGCAGCGTTTCGCCACTGCGGCGTTTCAGTGGCAGAGATTTTGACTGGCAAAGTGTATGCTGCGTCCCGCTTCAACGATTGAGGTGTTTTTCAAAATAAAGCGAGTGGACATCCAAATCGGTGATGTCATCGTGTGCGTTTGACTTGGTCGTTGTATCGATCTTTTTTTTGGCAACGCGCCTTTTTTTGGAAAGGAAGTCGCTCCGATCTTTGCTGCGCGACGCTTGGCAAGCACCGCATACTCGCATAGTGACGAAACACAGGGATCCGTTTGAAAGCAAAGCTCTCGTTGAGCAGTGCTTGTTGGTCCTTTGGGCCTCTCTGTCCTTGCTCTCTCTCGTCCTTGCTCTCTCTCGTCCTTGCTCTCTCTCTCTCTTTCGGACACGTTCGCCACCGCGCCGCCGCCTCCACCGTCTTTCTCTTCTTCTTCGCTCGAACATTTCAAAGGCGCGCACGCTCGCGCGCTTGCTGCGCATTGCGTTGAAGTGGCTCACTTGCTGCTCCAGCAGCTTGAGACACTTGCGCCCCACGCCTCGCGTTCGGGTGGTGTTCGAAGCTGGTTGCTTGCTCTCGTTGTCTCAATGTGTGCGCTTCAACAAGCAGCCATAATGAATGAAGTCAAGCGAGTGTGTTAGCAAAGCTCCCATTGCGCTCATACTGGCCGCCAGCACACCTGCACTTTGCACTTTGCACTTTGCACCACACAAAAGCGAGAAGAAGAGAACAAAGGACGCGATGTTGAAGACCGCCGTCACAGGCAGATGCAGCTGGATGCAGGCTAAGAAGCGCGACTCCGATTGATCGACTGCGCAAAAGACCTTTTCGTCGACAAAAGTTCAATCGGAGCCATTTGCGAGGTGTCAGGTGCGCAAAAGCAAGTGCAGATGTGTGTGTGAGCAAATTCAATTCACTTGTTCTCGCGACCCTTCCTTCCTCGCCCGAGCCAAACACCCTCCACCGCTTTTCAAGCTATCAAGGTGCTTGCTTGTTGTCACTGCACTCTTGCGCGCCAGAAGAAAGTGAGCACAAGTGCTCCCTTTGGTGCACAGATGTGTAGCTAGAAGAAGACGCGATCTTCCAACACTGGATCGCGATTCATGCAGACTTCTTTCCGATTCGCGCATGCTTGGCCATGTGCTGCCATCGCGAACTGCTTGCACGATCGAGGTGCTGCTGTTGACTGCCTCCGTCCACGCATTCAGCGTCGCAAAGTCCACGGCAGAGAGGGAGAAAGATCGAAAGGAGGCTCGAGGGGGCAAGACAGAGGCACGAAACGAAGCGAGGGCAAGAACGGAAGGCTCGAACCTTCAGATGTTGCCGTCCGTGTGCAGCCGTGCAGCTCCCAAATGTTTGCACACGCAAAGACAACCATCAAGTTGATGCGCGACTTTCACAACACCGAGTGTTTTTCTTTCTCTTGGTTACTGGTGGTGGTGGCGACAAGTTGGCACCGCCTGAGGTGTCTGTTAGAACGCAGGCAACCCTCCACGTTTCCTGCTAGCGCTCGTTAGTGCTCGTTTGACAGGAGAGACGAACTCTGTCATCGCCCAAAGCGCGTCAAGGTTGGCACTCGCGATCTCAGAAATCCCCTCCTCCACGTAATGCGTGTCAAGCGAAAGAAGAAGGGCATCGCCCATACAACGTGCAACAGTGAAGTTCATGACGCTTCACGCTCTCCCCGCCATCAGACTGGCGCTTCCCAGTGAAAAGTTCCCACACAATACCACAAATATTTGCGCGCCGTGCAACACCAGCCTGGCGCTTTCCGCATTGCAACAGCTACAGCACCAGCACAAGCTCGCGGACGAACGAAAACATCGACAATGCGAGCGAGTGTGTCGACACCAAAAATCGAATGCAACTCTGTCGAAGCAACTCCATTTGGTGGAGGCGGTGCCTTCTTCCCGACTCGTGAATGATGAGCAGCAGTTCCGCACTGGAAAACAGCATGCATCACAAACATTCGCGCGCGCATTTAGCGAGGCTGGTGAGGCCACCAGCGATTTCATGCGGCGTGGGGAAGAACGACGGCGCGGCGTCGGACATGCTGCTGCTGTTGGTGAGAGTGTGTGGTGGTGTGACTGGTGTGGTGTCGTGTCGCCGAGCTAATTCGAGTGCGTCTTCGTTCGG
>JAASGD010001145.1:0-12903 GCA_023334115.1 Globisporangium megalacanthum | reverse complement strand
TCCGAGCGAGCTTTTTGCTTTTTGAAAAGAAGCGCGCTCGAGTGTCGAAAATGTCAAAAACACACTAAGTTTAAACCATTCTGCACAACAACAACAAAAAGAAAAGCGAACATCTAAACGAAAAAAGAGTGTCCCGAATAAATTCAAGTTCAGAAATTCTGGTGAAAACCCCGAGCCAGCAATCTGAACTCCAACTCCCGAAAAGTGTGACAATCCCGAAGACCGTGCTAGAGTAGATTAAGTAGACTGAATGAATATACACAGCACCCAGACTGTTCACAAATGTATCTTTCCATGGCAACAAGATCGCTACACCACAATTTCCTGTCGTTCAACAACTTCAAGTCTTTCCCCTCTCCCACCCCCGCAAGTACCCAAGATGCCCGCGCCTCAACCCAACCCAGAGACCTAGCCCAAGTTGAAGTCAAAACCGCTGTGGTGTCCCGGACGGGTCGCCGAAAGGACGCCATCTGGTCGAAGGTGATCGTCTTTACAGACGGAGTCGTATCCTGCAAATGCTGTGAGAAGATCATTCACCGGCTCGTGCAACGCATGTTGAACACGTTCGAGACCACTTCGCAAAGAAATGCAGCAAAAGACTCAAGACCTCGGCTATTACCAGCAGTTGTCCTCCTGCTCTCCAGAGATACCGTTGAGCTATTCCAGCGGGGTTTCGATGTGGTTCCACACCACCGGAATGGCGTTCAACGAGGCTACCTACAGAACATCACTGGAGGTGTTGGCTGTTCTTCACCCTGATGCCACTGTCTCTACCCCTCGCCAGCTCAGCACCACCTTCCTTACCGCCTGCTACGGGTATGAGTGAAGTCACTCGAGCTGTCCTGATCGTGATCTTTCAATAACTCGGATTCCGATATTTCTAGCACTAGTACCTCGCTTGAGCAAATTCCGGCGGGGCGTTCTGGCAGCAAATTTGTCAAGAAAAATCGGCGCGTTACATCATGAGCAACGAGCTCCGTTGCCTCTAGTTGAATAATGAGTCAGCATGCAGGCGGTGCAAAAAATAGCATCGCACTGTCTGCAAAGCATGTCATCAGATACATCATCCATGCAGATTGGGCATTGGTCTTCCTCCGCTGAAACACCTGCTGGCTCAAAATCTTCATGGACTTCAGACTCTGGCTCGAAATCTTCGTCAATTGTCGGTGGCTCTTCCTCGAAAACAGCTGTTCAACTATTTCGCTGAGCGTAGCGCTCTCGCCGCCGAGCATTTCGCGCTCCGAGACGTCTCGCTTACAGGGCAATGTGGTTCCGCTTTCGAAATCAAATCGAACGCGTTTGGTCCCGCCGTAGTGACGCCGATGTCTTCACGACGGCGCCGCACAACGCACAGGTCTTCATCTGTTGAGGTCAAAAGTGGGAATGTTCCTCTTCGCGAAGCGCTGAGTTAAGTCCCAAGCTTCTTCGGGGGCCAGGCTACAAGTATAGTATCTTACCGCATCCATTTGTAAAAAGGTTTCCTGAATTCTGATAATGAAAAAAATTACCTCAAATTACCCAGATCAGAAAAAGTGAATGGGAGTTTTTTTTATAAAATACCCAAAACCCAAATTACCTACTTCCCCCATTTCGAACCCAGTGTGTGTTGGATGTTGTTGACAACCTGTTGGCAACGAGATAGGTTGTCAGGAAGTTTTTCAACGTCTTGATGTCCTTCAGTTCGGAATCCTTGTTATGCTGGGGATGTATCTTTGTCGCGTTCACTTCGTCGCGCTTCCTCTCTTTGTTGCATAAGAGCTTCCAGACTTCAATCTTTCGTTTAACCCTCTTGTCGAGGCGCATGCAATCCATTCCGAGTGCGACACGCTCAACTTAGTCATCACCCATCTGCGACTCAAACATTCGTTCTTGTTAGGCTTTGAAAAACTGCGACAACTTCAAAATCTTCTTGCTCGTCGATTCATCGTGATATTTTTATAGCAGCCGATACTTGCGGTCCGGTGAAGATACATCCACGCCCACTTGAATTGGGCAGGCGAAGACAGGCCCACGTGCTTGAGATGCGATTACGACGCTTAAACTGGCATATCATCAGCGCTGATACTACAGTATCATTTTTTCATTAGGAATGTGAAGAAGAGGAACGCTATGCTGATGTGATTGACTGGGTGCTTCTAAGAAAGACATTGAGGCTTAGGTATTGGTGTGAATGGCTTGTCTAGAAGAAACGGTTGAACGATGGTCTCGTAATCACATAAAAACATACATCGTATAAAAGTACCTTCGTATTTCCCAAACAGTTGTTGGCACGCTTGTTGCGCTGGTTGATTAAACGCTTGTCGTGGTAAGCGTGCCACTTCTTGCACTGCACCTGCTTGTCGCCGCTCGGACCTTCTCACCCACTCAGCGCTAGACGGGCTTGAAAAGTCGTCCTCGAAACATGCGCTCGCAGGTTTCACACAACTTTTTGCTCGCACTGATGTCGCTTGTTGCACTATGTGTGCAAAATTTGCGCAGCTTGAAATTAGGGGGCGGTAGTGATGTATACCACACCATGTGATGATAGTGATGTATACCACACCATGTGATGATGTATGTGGTGGGTTGGCATTGTCTTTGAGTCGTTTGATTGACTAACACCAAACTATCATATGTCTGCATTTCAATGACAGAAAATGATATTGTGGGTTGCGTGGGCTTTGCACGAGTTCGATAACATGGTATTTACATTCTGTATCCTACAGAATAAGCTGTTTAATAGTATTTAATATTCCGAGAGGTCTGGAACAGGGCAGAATTTCCGCATGTACAAGTTTGTATCGGCAAGAGTGAATGCGAACGAGCATAACAGATGACACTCCGTGCGACAAAATACGGCCGTATAAACTTGCGAGAGGTTTGACTGAATAAATTGAACAGCCAGCTCATGCCACCACCACAACATATCATTCACAATCAAAAAGAAATCAGCGCGTGAGCGTGAAGACTGTCAAGCTGGTGTGGCGCGAGTCAACGAGAGAGGCTGGAAGGCGAGGAAGCCAGCGAGCGTGGGCGTTCGGCGTCATCTGCATGGACCTGATTTGACCAGTGAGGAAGCAAGCATGGGGACTCCCACTGTGTCGGTACGCGCGAGCACGTTCTACAATGGATTTGTATTGCAGTGTAATACGCTACGTGTGTGTAGGCGAGAACGAGTCGACAGCGATCGCGCAATTGATGGCACCGCTTGCATTGCGGCCTCTCAGCTGTGCGCCAACCACACTTCTTGCCACCGCCACGCTATTTGTACAGCGCCGCAAGCTGCACCTCTCGTCGCATGAGTGCCAACTCTGACTGATGCAGTTACAACCATCGACTGCGCTGGAACCCACGCGGGCGACTTCACAAATGGCGAGGGTGACGAAGTGCAGTCTGCTCTGTACAACGCAGACGCGTAGGAGCGGCGAGCGTCGTCTACGTTAGACTGCACAACTAACAACAGTTGTTCACCAAATAATTATGTATTTTCCAAAATACAGCTCTTCCCAGAAAGCTTACTCTGTATGATACATGATACGGCCATCATCAATGGCGCAATTGAACACAGCAAGAGAATGACCGGGAAGCGAGGACACTCGCCACCTACACAGCGAGCTGCTCGGTTTGCGAAAGCCGTGGTTCGAGGCGTGGCCAACACGCATGAAGTGGGTCCGTTGCACACTCTCGACAACACAAACGAGTTACACTCGTCTTGCTCGCAGCGCAAACGATGCCAGTACCCCCGCAAGGTGTGTTCGGCGTTCGCGACATCCAAGTCGCTCGAGATGTGCTACTACTGCCCGCACAAAAGAGACAAAGGCGGCAGATGCGTGCCGTTCGATCGCCATATGCGGCGCACGGATCAAGGACACACGCTCCCTTGCTCGCAGATTCGGCACCTCGTGTAGAGCGACTGGAAGAACATCCCGAGCAAACATAAACATGGTGAGGTAGAGAATACAGTGAGAGCGAGCAGGAGTAGCGCGTGCAGCAGCACTTACCGTGAATAAATTGGCCAGTCCTCCCTTCTTCTTCCTTGGTCAGCAAGGAACTGGCCAATTTTTTCGTCAGCGCTCATGGCCTCTTTGTTGATCGCGAATGCTTCCATCCACTCGTTCAGACGCGTCCACTGGATAATCCGCTCCTTGTTCGCTGCTACGACAAGCAGACGACGTGAACGAGTTGTAGAGGATATGTGTGTGTCGAGGATGAGAGAGTGTCGGTCAGAATACATCCACCAATCATAACATAGCAAAACACCACATGGCAAGGTTGTGCTGGAACCCTCCAGCCAACCACAGTGGCTTGTGAGATGACTTGAGTCAGACGTCTTCAAATAGCATTGTATACAGCTGTTTCTACGTATAATTTAATCAAATACAGCGCTTATTCTGTATGATACAGAATAAGACCTCGGGCTAGAGGGGTTAAGTGACTTATTTTTACTAACACCAAGTGTCAAAGTCAAGGAGGTGAAATCCAATACAAAGTATTTGAATGTAGAAATTTTTTTCGAGAAATGAATAGATCAGGGAGGTTAGAGATTCATAGGAGAGCTCTTTGAGATGCGAGCAGCCATTCAAAGACATTTATGTGTAATGAGCATGAGCTGAGCAAT
Source organism: Globisporangium megalacanthum (assembly GCA_023334115.1). Lineage (NCBI taxonomy): Eukaryota > Oomycota > Peronosporomycetes > Pythiales > Pythiaceae > Globisporangium > Globisporangium megalacanthum. The sequence goes on along the minus strand of JAASGD010001145.1, from coordinate 8,306 downwards.
GGCGATTTCAAAAACCTTAAAATCTGCCGGCTCACCAAAAATCGTGTAATTTTGGCTCACGGCTTACGGCAGTGCACTTTATGTATCCAAAACGCAGCAGAAAGTACATCACTTAAGGCAAAATCTCGCAATCCTGCAATATAGATACGTACACCATGTACGCATCATATTAATCAAGATGATGGAGCGCTTTTCCAACTCTTATAATGCGAGTTGTTGGGCTCACCAGCATCTAAAACGGGAATTTTTGAGACCTCAAGATTCCGTAATATTTGGATTCTGCCGTTTGTGATGCTTTGTAGAGGCTGTACACACGTGCCTCCATGCCTCCAGTACCTGAGGCTTTGCACACAAGCTTTCGTTGCATCTCAATAAGAATTGACGAGATTTTATTTTTTGTCCAAATTTTGGGGGTTCCTGGATCAGTTACTGGGTGTTAAAAAGACACTTAGCAAATGCACTCTATAACAGTAGTACTGTACTGTTGTACTAGTACACTTAGAATTTCTCACACTACAAACAACACACAGCTTTATCACACAAATATGCGGAACATATCCGGTTGTAGAACGTCGATTTCTTGGGCCAAAGTTCGCATGCTGAAATTAATCCAAATTAATTTCTCAACAGTTCTCGCCCCCAAGAACACAAGAACGTAGTATAGGTGGCCAACCAATAATTTCTATACATTAGTGAGTTTTTGCTCAAACACATTCTCTATTAAATGGATTTCTTCTTTATTTTTGCAATTTTATAAAGTTTCAAAATTGAAGAACGTTAAATTCATCAACGAGATGTTAAAAACGTAATACAACAACTTAACATCTCACCTGAGCCAATCAGACCAAACGCTTCCAACCCCCAAAAACAAACTTCATCATTTTGAACATAATCGTACCAAGCTTCCTGCGTGGAATCACTACAGCAACACATGAACTACCATGTTGTTTGCAACCTCTGCCACGGCGTCTGCTTGACGATATTCAGTTTTATCCAGAAGTATAAAAAGATCTCATTTAACACTGGTTCTCTGACTCAAGTACACCGAATTTGGCCGATTCAGGCAGGTCCTCCCAAAATCATGAAATCCGCTAGAGCGAACTAGCGTGTGATAGCTACATGGTTGGATAGCTGTTCATCTTGCGATGCTATCCGTACCCTTGGTTGCGTCAGAGGCGCAATATCCGTCCATCAGCTGGTTCTCGCGCGCGGCGTCCAGAGCGTGGTGGGCACAGGTTTTTTCTTATAAGAACCCTTCTAAATCACTAACCCGCTAGAAATACAATAATATACTAGATATACGATGAAATATTGTATATCGAGTGAACCGCAATCAACCGTAAAATGAGCAATCACACCATAAGCAACCAGTGCACACCGAGTGATCCCATAGCAAACTCATCGCAGCAAGCGCCGCTTGGCATCGTCGTACGCGTCGACCACAAACACAGACACTGCGAGCGCGGCACAGCGTGGTAGTCAATACCACACTCACTCCTGCGCGCATCGTCCATAGCACCAGCCGACGTTGTTTAGAGTGTGCCAGCAAGGCTGCTGCTCGTGCTCTGGCCTGCCGACGCCTGCTGCTCACTGAACAAGACGGACCAGTTCCTCGCGCAGAGCGACGAGTCGACAAGCATTGCGACTGGATACGATGGCATCCCATATCTTCTGTCGGTATGAAAACCCCATCAGCTACTCGTTCATGTTCCTGAACTCGTCGGCGCTCTGGGCGTGCTACTAGCGCCTCTCTGCGCAGGGCATTTACACTAAAGGGTCTAGGATCCAGGGATCGCTTCTCGTTCCTCGCAGTGCTCATTACATCGTTGCCAATGTTGACAGCCAGCTACTCCAGATGGCTCTTGCTCCTAACAAGAAGTCTACCATGACGTCGAGCATGCACGCCGACAACTGCATCTTCCTCGCCATGGCGGACCTCATCATGGTCTTCTCCGCCAACCCACTGTCCATCGACGAGGGAGAGAACGCGACGTCGAACGGTGCCCAGGGGACAGGTGCGACGTGTGTGCTCATATTCTTTGGTGCCATCAGCATTGGGAGCTCATTCATGGAGACGACGTGCTACACGCTTGCAGCGCTCTTACCAGCCAAGAAGCTTACGAGCGCAGTGCAGATTGGCAACGTCTGAGGTGGCGTATTCAATATCAAGATGCTACGTCGTTGCAGCTTGCGATCGGTGGCATCTGGCATACAGGCAGCTCCATGGACACGAGATTCTGCCTCTTCATCTCCGCACTCAACTTCGTGCTCCTCTAGATGTCGAGCTCTCCTGCTAGCTCGTCGCCATCCCGCATGTGAAGATCCTAATGGACCTAACGAAGCGTCGACGCACGCGAAGAACCTCGACCAGCATTCGGTTGGCACGTGACTTGCGAACAACGGCCGCACCATCCAGACCATCCGGTCGCCTTCGCTCACGTAGTTCTTTGTGCTCTTTGTGTCGCTCTCAGCCTTCCCGGGTTGTGTGTGCACACAGTCGCAGATCCCATCGGTCGAGGCGGGTACTCTGACAATGTGTTTCATATTACGCCGATGTGGTACTGCTCGACAGGGCGATTGGGTGCTACGACTACGGCGGCTACTTCGGGCTTTTTATCTGCCGAACACGGTCGCACCAATTCGCACCTCCAGATCACCACTGGCGCTCACACCAGCTGTCAAGAACACGAACATAATCACTATACGACTCCGGCAGCTCGACGTTTCTTGCGCGTCTGCGCGCTCTCCAACAGAGACCATGGCATGGAGAAACATTGGTGCTATGATCCAGAAGTAACATGGGAAGAGGTGACGCGAGAAGCCCAGCAGCTCCCGACGTGGGAGCGTCCGATGCCTTCTGTGCTCGTGAGATGCAGTGTTAGATCGACGAGCTGGTCGATCGCATTGTGGAAAGATTTGAGGATGAAGCCCTCGCCAATGGCGACGTCATATCACAAGTTCATGTGGTGCCAGTCGCGAAGTACAAAAGATGTCGTGGTACGATCTTGCATTACAGTACTATTTCCTCGAAGCGCTCTTGCCTCGGAAGCTCTTTGCGTAGTTAAATCTTCCTTTCACCTGGGAATCTGTGAGCGCACTGAGAGGGAGCTTCGAGTGAAAGCTTGCCAGCACATGCCTGGGGAGAGCTGACGGATCGCGATCAAGAAGAGCTTCAAAGAATGCATCGCAATCTTTTGGCCGCTGTGGAACCATGCCGTGTTTTCCAAACTGGGCATCTTGAACTCGATCGGGATGAAGAGTTGGCGCTTGTCTTCGTGACTGACGCTGCCGAATGCGAGAGATCTCTTGGCTAATGTCGCTCTCGGTGGGCAAGTCAAACCCGTTCGGATACCGCGTTCGAAGAACCTCGGCCATTGCGCCTGGCCCTCGTTTGTTCGCGTTGCTGTCTTAGCCAAGGAGGTACAGCTCGAGAATGTCGGTTCTGTAGTCGTCAGTGTACCGCTTACCACACATCTTGCCTTTCTTATTGCGTGTCGCCCAGCCGGAGGTGATGTCTGCATTGTATTTGTCGCGCTCACATTCGTCTTGTTCCGCCATCGAGACGGCTCTTGGATCCCGGACAGCTAACGTACCCACTCTCTACATCCCGGAAACGCAGGCTAGAGCAAAGGCAACGGCGTGTTGACTCGTTTGGGTCACGCGGTGCTCAACTTTGTCGTGGGGTATCGACCGCCAACGTCTTGTGCGCCGTCTTGTTGCCCTTGCGTTGCTACGTGCGCTCCGGTCACTGGGCCGTAGGTGGTAGTCGGCTCGGTCGTGTCGACGCTATCATCAAGTATCATCTTGATCTCCGGATCGCTCTCCTTTTCAATGTAATCGTCATCTTCAATGTAGCCGAGTCGCTCCAAATAGGTTGCATCTCCATCGTCATTTTCACCATCGTCATCGTGGTCTTTCGAGTCCGGCTCCAGCGAATTACTAACGACTTCTCCTTCCTGCCGCTCGATCTCGCACGAGCCGATAGTGGGCTTGACAATGAGACTGACACCGTCGCCGATTCCAGAGTACTCGAACACTCTCAGACGAAAATCGGGACGAGATCGATACCCGGAGGTGGTTTCGCCCGTAGTGCAGGAATGGAGTCGTTCCAGATGAACGTCGTTCGCCCTTGCGAGGTAGCGTTTGGCTTCCTTCTCCAGCACCTTGACTTCCGAGATCAAAAGGCGCAGGGCTGGTCGATCGTGGTCGACGAGTTCAACAACACAATTGGAAAGACCGCCGTTGTTCTTGAGCCCGACAACAGCTTGCGTCGGTGTCACACAGTTGTTTCCTTCCCAAACCCACGAACGGAGAAGCTCCATTGAACGAGCGAAGTGTGCATCCAGCACGCTCTTGCCATCCTGAGTCTCGATGTGGATGAACCTCGACACATCGATGCCGTGCGCAGTCGACAGATACGGAAACAGGAGTGGCAGAAGCAGGTTCTGGTACGCGCTCGCATTGTCCGTTTGTATCACGACGCGCTTCACGTGCGGAAGATCTTGTTTCAGCCGCATCAAAACAGCCTCTAAGATAGAGGTCACGGCTCCACGATCTTGCTTCGTATCGGTTTGCGCGATATGGTCATAGTAGAGTCGCTGGTCCGCAGCTTCTTGTCCGTCGACCCCGTACGCGACGAAGCGCTGAACCATTGTGCCTTGCCAGCCCATGCCTCGTTTCCCGTAGTGGTCGACAGTTTTCTCTCGAAAGTAAAGAAGTTCGAGCTTCATCTTGAAGTCCATGATCAGCAGTGCTTCCTCTGGTGCCCCGACCAGGGAACATCGGTCCGGCATTGCGTGGACGACCCCAGCAATCTCGTTCTGCTGATTCACCACCCGTACACGATGCCCAAGATACAGATGCGATTTCTCCAGACTGTCGTCCACGACTGCGCATGCCGATGGTTCCGCTCCGACCAGTGTCAATCTCTCTCGAAGCACACCAAGCTACGCGAACACCATGCCACAGTCGGCACACAGAGTTGTGCAGCTCGGTGCGACTTTCTCTTTCGATAGGCCGAACTTGATATTGTGAAGTATGCAGGGTGGTGCACTCGGACCCTCAGGCGCGAGTCAAATCCATACTTCTGATAGGCAGCAGCGAACTCGAGATCATTCAGCAGCCGTAGCTGGTCATCTTGGCCGAGAACTCCGATCACTTGCTTCAAAGTGTCGACAACATCGTTGACCAAGAAGCCAACGACGTAGTCTACAGCCTTTCGCATCTTGGCTTCACCAGCAGTAATCGCAGACGCGACCCAGTAGAATGTCGCTGCCGAAACAGCTACTCTGGACGAATACACCAACGCTTCCTCCATGTACTTCGCATACATTGCGGCTCGATTCCGACAGCGCATGATTGCTGGAACGACGTATACGGTGCCGTTTAGTCGAATCGTCTTCGTGCCTCACGAAAGGTACGACACGTTCTCCAGTTGCATGACAGTTGTCACGACGTCTTCAATCGTACGTCCATCAAACCGTTGTAGTGAGCGTGGATACATTGAAAGCTGATCTCCTCGGTGAAGTGCTGCGAGGTCGGCGTGGCCGCGTGTGTAGCTTTTGCTTGCTATTGAGAAGTTTGGGGTGTTTATCGCCAATGCTGGTAAGCTCGAACCGCGTCGGACAGAGCACAAACAAGCCCTGAGCACCCGCTTCTCCGCTGTACCCTTCTCCGCAAGCACGTAACACTCTGCAACAGTTCGTGCAACGATCCTTGATGGCGACTCGGTTTTGCTCGAGCCGAGCTGCGCAACTCTTCATAGCTACTCGCCGACGTCGTCACCCCCTCCGCAGAGAGGCTTGCATATTGCTCTGGCACCGTCAATGGCGGTCTGCACAACGAGCGACCTTGAAGGGTCGAGTTCACCGGCCCAAGTCTCTCCGTTCCAGCGATTCGCCACTGAAGGAACGTGGCTGTACCACGATGGCGACTTGTCCTTCTGGCCGAGAAGGCGAAGCACATCACCAGGTGCCTTGATCTCGTGGACGCCGAAATCCTCTATTGGCAGGGGGACCCTGGTTGTAGGCTTGCTCTTTGACTTCTTCGTGATGAGCGGCGAGACGAAAATGTCTCCGGGCTTGTAGGTGTGTGTAGTTCGCTTTGGGCGCTTCTGGATCGAGACCTTCATTCCATGCTGACCGCGCTTCGAGTCGTCTTTTGGGGCACGGAGAGGCCGTCGTGTCCACAACCGCATCGACAGCAAGCTTGGCATGTTGAGCACCGACCGGCCTTGCAAACACATGTTGCAAAGCGGACGGGGACGGCCACAGGCGACGCGCTACCGAGATGCACGAGGGGGGATGCCATGCCGAGTTCCGGTATGTGCTTATGGAAGCTTTCGGTTTGAGAGTGAGTGTTTGGCAAGTGTGGGACGAGCTTGGTTGATCGTTCGTTCTGACTCCCAAAAGTTCACGCCATATCTGACACGCCTGGGGTTGTTTGTGAAGTGTGTCGATTACCAGCGGTCACACGTCGCTCCACAAGGACAGACTCACTCACGAAGATGCAGCGCGCCACAATGCTTTATCATCTCAACTGGCAGACTTGAGTCAATGTAGGACGTCATGAGGTCAATCAGTGCTGCCATGATCCCGATTTACCGCGACTTCGCTGACTCACACACTCGAATCATCATCGGCTGGCGCACCACCTCCGCCGGGGTTTCCACACTGTCATGCGATTTGCAGCCTTCTCCTACTCTTAACCACTCTTGCTGCTACCGCATTTGCCGATCAGCGCCAGCACCGTCAGGCCCACGCTCAGCATGTCTCCGTGCGCCGAGAGGTACCTGACGACATCGTTGATGGACCCGTGCGCCGACAAGTCACTCCACGCCGGCAGATGTACGTCTACTACAGCTGCACTGTGGTCGCTGCTACCTGCATATTGTCCGTCCACGCTGCGACCTTATCGAGGCAGAACGTATATAATCAGCGATAGTGACGAAAATGAAGAATGGAGGTCATTCTGGGCCAGTTCAAAAGGTGAATTTATTGACATTTGGACGTTATTTGAATGTACACAACTAAAAAAACTCGATTTACAGTCATAAGACCGAATAATTTATCGCCAGAGGCATGTCATTTCGGCCTCCTGGGATGCAAAAATTTTGGAGATGCACCAACGTCACCCGGCATAACTTGGTCCACACGAGGCCAAATGCTGTCCGGATGATATTACAAAATCCGCGAGACACAGAGCTTTCGAATGGTGTCACTCGCTTGGACCAGATCGCTCTAGCGGATTTCATGTTTCTGGGGGACCTACCACATTTGGTGTTCTTGAGTCAGAGAACCAGTGTTAAAATACCTGTTTTGACTGCCGCATGCACAGCCATTGCAAGCTGTTGACGCAACTAGCATTGCCTATCACACTCCTGAGTATGGCGGGCCAAAGATGGTCACAGTCTCACACTTGAAGTCGATCAGTGTCATGCATCAGGCGTTTCGTGATCGATCTAGTTTGTATCCTCAAAATATAATTCAGCGATATATAATATCGTCTCAGACAAATCAGTATTATTGATATATCTGAGTCCAATGTCCAATATTACATATGCACAATATTACATATCGGACTCAGACAAATCAATAATATTGATTTGTCTGAGTCCATTGTCCAATATTACAGTATATTTATACAATCCAACGTAAAAAGACAATTTTATTTAATTGTGTCAATACGGATCGTTCGAATATGAGTTTGGTTGTCAAATCGCAAAATTATCAATTTCAAAACGACCACCACATCAAGCCGAAATCTGCATTTTGCTCAAAAATTCGGCCTGGTTGACTCAGACACAATACATTCCAACTGGGGCTTTTTAGCTCAGGAATAAACCAATAACTTTATACCAACCACGATTTCAAAAATAGAAGAATTAATAATAATTCATTCCAGCCAGTGTAAATTGAATTTCAACCTCATAATTTGAGCATTTTACTCAAAACATTTTTTTATTTGTGAATATGTGTGTAATACAGGTGATTGTTGCACAGCCTTATCAACAGAAAGGCAGCAATCGCTTCTGAAATAAAATTATCGAGAGTGCAGTATCTTCAAGATTGAAAAAGAGGTCTTCAATTCACTAAGTACTAGCACCTACTATTACAGTACAGGTGGGAGCGCGATGAAGGAACGCCTGATATGTATCTAATTAAACGAAGTATTATAAAACAAGGGCAGTTTAACTGCAGATTTTGTCCAGGCGATTAAAGCGTCGTCTTAGCGAGATTAAAAGGGAATTATTTGATGCCCGTTCCTTCATCGCGCGCGCGATGAAGGAACGGGCATCAAATAATTCC
>JAASGD010001144.1:0-12923 GCA_023334115.1 Globisporangium megalacanthum | reverse complement strand
CCTTCTTCTGCTTCTTCGCCGGACGCTCGACTGCCTTCTCGGCAACCTTGTCGCCGTCGTCCACTTCGTCGTCGTCACTCACGTCCTCCTGCTCCACGTGTGCATCCACGGCCGCCGCTGCGTTCTTGGCGTCTCTCGCGAATTTCTTCTGCAGGCTCTCGAACGCGAGGGTCTTCGTCTCGTGCTACCGCTTCTACTTTGAGACCAGCTCTTCGTGCCGTTTGTCCGATCCGATCTGGTAGAGATCGCGAAAGCACGTGCCGTTTGTCCGACTCGAACTGGTAGAGATCGCCAAACGCGTGCGTGAGACCGCCAAACGCACGGCCGTCGGCCCTAGAGGTAGGTGTATGGCACTGGTTGCCATCCACAAACCTTCTGCTCCATTTCCTGCATCAGCACGAGCTAGAGCTTGTCGCAGCACTCGCTCGTCCAAGCGCGTGGCTTCGTCCCGAAGCTGCAGTGAGTTGCAGGCAGTTGATACCACTAACGAGCAGTCAGATTGTCAAACCAACGAACTGTACTGGTACGATCTGCGGATTGTCAAACCAAGCAACTGGCACAGTCTGATTCTGTCTGCGTCGTGAAGAGGTCCAAAAGCAGCACCTTGCTGTTGTTGCGCTGCAGTCCGTCGCGCTCGCGCTGCAGCACCTGCTGAGCGCTTCAGTTTTCTGCGGGTCCGCGCTGAGCTGCACGATCTACCGGAGGATCAGGAACAGGAGGAAGGCACCGACGGTGACGGCGACAACGAAGCGCCATGATGATGGCGACGACGACAACAAGGAGGCGAAGGCTTCTCGGACTCGAGCAAGAACGGACGGAAGCTCAAGACGAACCGTGGCAGTGACGATGAGGACGTAGCCGGCGATGACGACGACGGACTGCAGCTCAAGAACAGCAAGGCACTCTTCGGGTGAATGCCGGGATGTAGTAGAGAAGAAATCGAGGTTAAAATATCGTCCCACTGTCCCTCGTTTTCTTCGCTCACGACACCACCAACAGAGCTGCTCGCCTCATGCGGCACAACTCACTCGCAATTTTACCTTCCCCAGGACAACAAGTGTGGTGGGGACAAGCGGCTTTGGTACCAGCCGATTGTATTGAGAGTATCAAGTACCAAGCGACGGAGCAGTATTGGAAGCGCAAACCATGTGCGCTTCACAGACTTAAAGTGTAGGAGCAACCGGTTCGGAGCAAATCTTCTCGGAAATGCAGGGCGCGGACCCGCGGGCAGTGCACGGGTGTGACCACGGCGGCGAGATGGGCCGGGCGGACCCGCCCGACAAGCCCGGCGCGAAGGCGGGTACAGCAGAGCAACCACCGCCACCCCCGCGCGCACCGAGACCGGCGAGCAGGATGCAGACGGAGCGAAGACGAACCAGGGCGGCGAGACGGCAGACCACGATGGCAAGCTCACAGCAGCGGGCGATGCAGCGAGCGGGGACGAGGCGGAAAGCGACCGGCTGACAGCTCACCACCCGCTAGAGGGAGCGGACGTTGAAACAGCAGTGGAAGCAGTGGACGCCTCGACAGAGAAGATGGCAGTGGACGAGGGAGCAGGGAGCGGTGCCGAGACGGCATCGGCAGCAGTCGCATCACCCGACCAGCAGCCGCAGCAAGCGGAGGAGTTCAATCAGCGCGACCGATTTACGATCATGATGGCGGAAGCGCGCGCTGAAGAAGCGGTCCCGACAGTGGAGTTGACCGCGCAAGCGACCAAGTTCTTTGCAACAGTGTACTCACGCATGAACTTCGGCACAAGGACCATCAAAGCGGAGTCGGGCTATCCGAAGCTCGCGAGACGTGAAAGTGTCGGCTTAGCGGAGCAGTTTCGCGCGTTCATGACCGGGACGACGCCAATGTTCAGGGCGTGGGAGAGTACGGTGCAAGAAATCGCGCGCATACTTCTTCGTTCCTCCTGGGGTATGCAGCAAACCATGGTTTCTATGAAGGACCGCATGCGACTGCATGCCGGAGGGACAGCGAGCGAGTGGGGCAAGGCGGCCGCGGGACGAGCCCAGGAACGGGTTGCAGCAGGAGAGCCGGACTTCATCTGCAACCCGGAGTTGTACGCACCAGCGAAACAACAAGAGATTCTTCATTGTTGCAGACAGGAGTTCGCTCCTGCAGCTACTCCGCGTCAACCGTGGGAGCTCGAGTGGGAGATCATGGGTGGGATCGTAGAAGGCAGCATTGTTATTCGCAAGCTGCCGCAATATCTACGCCGAGTGTTCTCCGGTGAGAACCTGCTTCGGTTCCAACTGACCATAAAAGCCCAAGTCGAGGGGCACCTTTACGGGCGCCTGAACGACCACACGCCGATGTACGCGAACTATCAGACGACCAAGTGCATCGCGGACGCGATCATGCTGGCGGCACGTCAACGGAGGGAGCAAGACGACGGACTGATGGAGATGCTCCGGGCCGTCAAGTGGGTCGAGTACCATGCGGGTACCCACTCGCTGAACTTCTTTTTTCACGCGGCCTGAGGCAGCGAAATGGGCTGGTCGGGACATCCCGTTTCGGCGTCAGAAGCTGCGACTGACGGACGTCAACCAAGCCCAGACTGCGCAAGAGAAGGTGGGAAAGCACAGCGACGTGTGGAAGCGGCAGCTCGGAACGGACGGAGCGAGGAACAGCGTGCAGCGGTTCACGTACCGAGTGCAGCTGCTCAACATCACCAGCTTTCTGGACGTTGGACACTTCCTCGCGCTACTCAAGGCGAAGCTGAAAGGGGTGGAGATGACGGCGTACTCTGTGGACACCCTGGGTCTTCAGTCTGAACACTCACAGCACTGGGAGATTCAGTTCCCCACCAGCGAGTGCCCGGAAGGCTTGGAGCAGATCTACCGTATCTTCTGGATTAACCACCCGATCCTCGTGCATCACATCACAATCCACCGTCAACCTCCGTGAATACTCTGCGGGGTGTCGGGGCACCTGGTGCGTGCATGCGCCACGCCGGTGGCGGACCTGAAGACTACCAACTGCATCGCTTTCACGCCGGAGGACCTCCGGATTGACGTGCCTCGCCTCGTTCACCAGCGCGGGAGAAATGTGAGCGGCCTTTGCAGGCCCCACGAAGCCAGCGGAGCCCGTCGCGGCAGTTCCAACGCCGACGAGTGTACTCGGAGCAGCCGCAGCAGCCGGTACAACTACTGGTGCGCGTCCCGACCCACTGCCGAACCAGTCCCAAGTAGCAGGAGGCGTAGCAGCGAAGCCAGGATGGCAGGTCAGTCGTCGCACTAAAAGGAAGAAAGAGCAAACAAACACAGCGACGGTAGGCCAAACAGGAGAAAGTGAGGAGGCACCAATAGTGATCGAAGGCCCAGACGATAGCGAGGAGGAGGAGAAGGCCGACCACGGGAATCCAGAAGCGGCACTGCTGACTGCCCGACCAAACCCACCCGCGATCACCGAGGAGGCCATGAAGTGGTCGAAACGGATGATCAAGCTTCGGAAGGAACTCGGCTCGGAGGCAGCGCAAGCGACAGAGAAAGCCAGGCAGCTCGTCGGAGCGGGAGCGGGGCTGGAGATGGGCGAAGACAGCCTGGAGTCGACATCCCATGAGATGCAGGCGATCGGTGCGTACAGCAACTCGACGCCAGCCAGCGGCAACTGTCAGTTCCACGCGCTCGCGGAGGCAACTCTACAGGACAGCTTTAGCGCCCGCGAGGACCCTGTTCACCTTGTGAAGACGACCGCAACGGTCAAGAAGGCGATTCAAGCCGTCGCGCTACTCAACTTCGACGAGGAGTTCGCCGAGTCGATGAGACGGGCGATGCTCAGTAACCTGCATCGGGATCACGAGGAGATAACAGCGGAGGAGACCGACACGGGGGTTCGCGAATACTTCAGCGAGCTGGCGGCTGGCCTGTCGCACCCGAACGACTTCGTGGCCTACCAGCTGTGGGGCAGCGCCGAGACGCTGCTTATGGCGGTGAAGGCGATGAACCGCTCGGTGTACTTGCTCTCAGAGACGGGAGAACACAGCTTCCATTGCACAGTTTTCAAGCCGGCGACCATGGCCAGTCGTAATGGGGGCCACCTCATTTCCTCATCGGTCGAGCAAACCCTGACAATGGAGGACTGGATCAAGCAAGTTCGAACAGCACGACAGCAGGCCCTCGAATCGGAAGGTGACTTCCCTATCGTTCTCGGGTATAGTTATGAAGACAGGCACTACTCCAGTCTCATCTTCTCGACCTTGGAGCCCGAAGTTGCGAAAGGTAATGTCTTCGACACAGATCTTCAACGGGCTGTCCGCCACGCACAAGCCAATGCCCGTGTTGAAAGAGGTCTGATCGACACTACGCAAGTTGAAGACGCGGAGCTGGTGGCGAAGTCACTCATGGGCGACTTTGAGGCAGCTGCGGACATGAGCGACAGCGACGACAACGATGCTGACGCAGACCAGAAGAACAACCAGCCGGAAGACAAAAGCGCGTGCGACTGGGACGCCGGAGAACGCCCATGGGACAACGACGACACCAGCGTCAAGTCGGACGACCTCATCGAGGCCATCGGCCACCCGGCCGTCTCACACGACGAGAAAATACAACTGGCGGCGATTCTAGAAGCGAACACAGCATGGCGCAAAGAACTAACCACGTTCATGATCGCTGGGCTCGACAACCTCTCCACCAGCAACAGAAACTGGGTGTGTAGTGCTGACCTGAGCGACGAGGCCACAAGTCAACAAGCGCAAAGGCAGTTCAAGACGGCGGCAGGAACTCTGCGACAGTGGCAGCGGCGACTGCGGAACGAACCAGCCTCGGATCAAGCAAGCCCCGGTCAGCACCAGCCAGCTCCAGACCCCTCCGGCTCGGAATGGACGCCCTCAGCAGCCTCAGCGTCGGATGATTCAACCGGAGACAAGCGGCTCCGAGAAGCAACCCCGATGGAGCGAGCAGACCGGGGAACGGAGATTGTCAACATCAACAACTCTGCAGTCGCTCTGAAGAAGAAGAAGCTCAGCAGACGGCTCCACCAGGACGGGGGGGACGATCAAGGAAAGACGCGACCAGGCCGTGATGTGGCAGGAAGAGTGGACCCACCACCAACCCGAGTAGCGCGCTGTGTACTCGCTCGAGTTCCCGCACACCGGCAGCTCATAGCTCACTTGGTCGCGGGCTGCATTGGCGGCGTCAAGTACCCTGATCCGATGGATGCGGAATTCGACTGGCCCGCACTTCATGCTGAACCACCTTCAGGACCCAATCATCGCGAACCTCACTCAGCTGTGGCGAGAGGAGTTGCTCACGACGGAGCTACAAGAACTACGCGAGTTTACAAATGACGAGCACCTGCGAACCACCATCCTAAACTGGCAAGCCCAACTGCGCAAGGGAAGCACACCGGCGCAGCGAGCAGCGCTCCTTGGGAGCAGAGAACTGTGGGCTTTGCTCCGGGAACGGAAGTTTGGCGGTCGCAGACTGCTCGGTTTGTGTTCGGAAGCGAAGCGACAAGAGCTGGGGCGTCTGCTACTCGGAGCAGCGGTGTACGGGGAAGAAATCCAAGCGCTGGCGGGAGCGGCCACAGGGGGTGAAGTGTTGCCAAAAGCGCTGCTTCAAGAGCTCCACCAGACGGCATCGAACTCGCGGCACCTCAACACGGCACTCACCGAGTTGCGTGACGGAGGGGACTGATCAGCACTGGCAGTCTTCTTCGCATAACCGTAGCCCCGTGGTGAAGCTGACGGCGCCAGCAACGACCAGTACTAAGGGCATCTCACGCCCACTGTACCCGACGCCAGCATAGACGTCCCCAGAAGTCGGAGAGGACGAGTACTCAAGCTTGCTACGCCAGCACGAGCTTTTCTACACCGCACAGAGCAAACAACGGCAGCGCGGGCCTGCGCCGGCGATGCAGGTTTTGTCACAGAACGTGCGAGGCTTCAAGAAGGGGGAGCATGCCAACTGGCTGGCGCCGTGGAGGTCCGGACAGGTGCCGTCACAGGTCGACGTCTACATGCTTCAGGAAACTCACGTCACCACGAAGCAGGATGAACGCTGGCTCCACAGCTACTGGAACCACCTGTGGAGACTGGCGGATGGCAGGCAAATCACGTTTTGGGGCCGGGCGGACGGCAAGACTGCAGGCGTCGCCATTCTGATGAACCTACTAATCATTCGACAGGTGCAGCCCCTGCGACCCCATCTCTGGAGCAGCCGGCACGTGGCGGTAGAGGCAAAAGGGATGGCGGTATCGAACGTGTACTCACCTAACGATCGGGGCGACCGCGAACAGTTCTTCAAGGAGCTGAAGCGCTGGTACAGCGGAAGAGCGGACAAGCTCATCCTGGGCGACACTTTAATTGCGTGCTCAACAAGCGGCGGGACCGGCTAAGAGGGAGTGCGGAAGGCAACCAGTCGGAGAGTCCAGCGTTGGCGGCAATTTTCGCCCACCTCGATCTGTATGACACACTGGAGCTGTCCACATCGGACGACAATGAGATGAGGCCGCCAAATCAGTGCTTCACTTACTGGAAAGGGCGCAGTGCGAGTCGGATCGACAGAATATACGTCGCGACATCGCTGGGGGCACTCGCCCAGTGGGAGTCGGCAGCGCTGCCTAAGCGCCAATCCGACCATCAAGCAGTATTCCTGTCACTCAAGGAGACGCAGCGGCGGCCGCTACAGCGGGACGCACGAAGCAGGGTACAGTATCCAATCCGATCTGCTCAGCCGGACAAAGTGACAACCAAGCTCCGCGCGCGTGTCGCGAACCTGTGGAAGAGGATCAAGCCGAACGAGAGGATTTCGTGGGAGGAAGGCCGCGGGTGCATTACTGACGAGATTCGAAGCATCCGGCGGGACGAGAAGCGGCGGGTCCAGATGGTGGCACGGCGGTTACAACAGCGGAGCAGGAAGCCCCGAGCGACACGTCAGGACTACATCGCAGAGGGAGTAGCCCAAGTGCAGCTGGCGGCGGAAGCGCGGTTCGGGATTTTGCTCACTTCGTCGCCGGAGTCGGTCCGACATTTCTACAAATAGATGTCGACGTGAACACGAGATCGAACGATCACGAAGCTCACACCGCGTCACAGTGGGGTATCCATGCTGAGCACCATTGCAGACATCATGGCAGCTGAATGGCAACACATCATCGGCGTAGCGCACGCTCAGATGCAGCCTTCCCAACGTGAGCGAGCGTTCGACAACAACATCCGGGGCCCGGACCAGATGAAGGTGTCGACGGAAAGGAACGATCTACTCATGGCGACTGTCAGCGAAGGCGAAGTGGACGCAGCGATTCGTTCGACGGCGCGCCATAAAGCACCCGGACACGACCAAGTCCCGAACGGCTTCTTTGCGGACTGCCAACAAGAGCTCGCGCCGTTCGACAAGATCTTGCGTGGAGACCCGATGCCTGCGTCGTTCGCAGAGGGCCTGATCATCCCATTGCGTAAGGACGGTGACTCGGACAACGCCCTCGACTACCGCCCGATCACACGCCTCCAGTCTTGCTACAAGGTCTTTGCTAAGGTGCTCGCGAACCGGGTTCAGCTGGGGCTACCGAACATAATTGGCGACTGGCAACAAGGTTTTGTCAAAGCTCGTCTCCTCGAGCGGTCAGTGACACTCATGCAGGCAGTACTCCACGAGAAGTACGAAAACGCCAGCGAACCCGGGGACGACTCGGCTGTCGTGATCCTCTTGGACTTCATCAAGTCCTACGCCACGCACAACCGGGAGTTCCTGCTCCTCGTGCTTCGGAAGTTTGGATTCAGAACGGGCTCCATCTCGCTGATCGGGCGTATGCACGAAGACACGACAGTAAGGTTCGCAGTGAATGGTGAACTGTCCACCGTCATGAGAGTGCGGTCTGGCATCCGCCAAGGACGCCCTTTAGCGCCGCTTCACTTTATCGTCGCAGCCGAGGCATTGGCCCTGATGCTAGACAGCGACATCAAGCTGGAAGGTATCCCCGTACCCGGAACAGATGGGGCGACAGTCAAAGTGGCAGCGTTTGTGGATGACACAGCAGTGTATCTCAGGCGCGCGAAGCAAACTCCCCGGCTACTCCACCAACTCATGGTGTTCGAGCAGATGTCCGGGCTCCGAGTGCAACCGAAGAAGAATGTTGTCGTGTGCCTCAACACGGCGATCACCCTGGCGGAGTACGAAGGCATACCACTCTTACGGCCCGGTGAGTCAACGAGGTACTTGGGCGCTCAGATCGCGCACCACGACATGGCGGCGGTCAACTGGGACGGCAGAATCACGAACATCAAAGCGCGGTTGGCAACAGCAGTGCGGGTTACAACGTCAGTGATCAGTCGCTTCCGGATCCTGAACGTCGTCGTGCTGCAGGCTATCCTCTATACTGCCCAGTTTAGCAGGGCCAGAGACCGAGTCATCCAAACGCTTGAGAACCTGCAGAAGCAGTTCTTATGGGATCGCAAGCTCTCCACGGAAGGGCGAAAGCACAAGCTGAACCCGGGTCTGCTCTTCTCGCCAGTCAAGCACGGCGGGCTGGGTATCCTATCGGTACCAGTTGCGATCAAGGCTCAACTCATGCGACGTGCCACAGCGTGGCTAATAGCCGAGGGCAGCGTCTACAAGCAGTGCTGGACGTCGCTGCTCGCACGGGTAGGAGCTGAGCGGAACACTACCACCCCAATTTTCGGACGGAGGTGCCGGCAAGGCCAAGCAGCAGCACGCGTCAATGTCGAAGTCGAGGGGGTCGAGATGGTCTCAGACCACTGGACCCGACAACGAGTGGTACCAGCCGCCTGGTATTCCGAGGTGAAGGCGGCCCGCGCCGAGGTATGCGACACAGCGACAGTGACATGGGACCCCAACGGACGGGCGAGACTGCGCACCTCCACACCTCCGCCTTTGGTCTCTCTCGACCTGACAGCAGAACTCCGGAACTTCTGCTCTACGTTCGAGTGGGCTGGGAACCCATGGATCGTGAACCACGACGGAGAACAGCTGAAGGAGCGAAGATTCTCGCAACTTCGTCAGTGCCGGCTGGCAGAAGCGAGCGTTCGCAGAGTCGACGACACTGAATGGACGTTCATGCCTCGAATGAACGGAGGACGATGGACCAAGAAGAGACGAGCGCGACTGACCGAGTGGATACTTAGCGTGATCATCTGCAGCCCTCCGCTGGCGTTCGGGGCAACACTCGCGATCAACCCGGAAATCAAGATCTGGAACTCGCCAAAGCTGAAGCGCGCGTACACGTGGACCACCAGAGGACAGGGAGTCGCGATCGGGAAGGTAGTCGGCAACGTATTTATTGCGCTGCGTCGGGCGAAGGACGGCATGCTGTGGAAGGTTCTCGGAGGGAGCCGCGACCGAGCCACGCAGGCAGACATCCAAATTCTCGAAGCAGCGGAAGACAGCACGGGCCTGACCTTCGAAGCCCACCCGCTCGCAGCAGAGATCATATGGCAGGCCGACGACACAGTGCATCCGAAACATTTCCTGCAGACCATTGACGCACAGAGAAAACGGGCGATGCGAGAGCACCTCATCAAGCCGAAGCGCTTGGTGGCAGTGGCGAAGATCGATCCAGCACGACAATGTGAGCTGTGGCATTCGTATGAGCAGCAACAATCGCTTAAGCACATCTGGGAGACACGAGACAGCGTGACCCACTTTCAGCAGTGGGTGGTGTATCGACTGTGCGTCCACCAGCTCAACCTGTATCACTCGGGAAGAGCGACATCAAGCGCGTGTCCGCTCGACGCTGGATACCGAACACGCGAGGAGACGCTGCGCCACCTTGTTTGGGAGCGCAACAGAGCACAAACAACATGGTGGCGCTTCCTCGAGCGCTGGACGATCACAAGGGTAGTCGGCTCAGCGCGCGACGAGCTCCTCTCCGCACGCAGCAGCACATCGCGTCCAGACGAGCGCCGGCAGCGTCACCCGCCCTCGTGTCGGCAATCCAGGACCTTTTCGGCTTCATAATGGAGGCGCACGCGTCAGCAACGCGACAGATCTTGTTCATTCCGACAACAGTGGCGATGACGACGATTTGGCAGACACGCAGCGACACGGTTCACCGTGATGCCAAATGCACGCCGGCGGAGGTGGCCGAGCTGGCCTGCAGTGCTGGCATTCGACAAGCGCGTGCCGTGGAAGAATACAGGACGTGCCACCGGGAGACGCGCGCGGCAGGCGTCCTACTGTGGCAGTGCGTTCATGTGCTTGAGCCCGCGGCAGTCAGCAGAACCCGTCGTGAGTGGAAGCAAGCCAGACTGCACGTTACGGGGGAGCCAGGGGCAATCGTGCGTCGACCGGCAGTGGGTGGGTACTACTCAAGAGTCGCAACGGGCGCCACCTATGGACACTCGGCAGCTGCGGCTCAAAGTACCACGGACCGATGCACACCAACAACTACGGAGAATACGAAGCACTGCGTGAAGGCCTGGCGCTGGCATGGCGACGAACGGACAACACCGCAACGCATCTCATTGTCCAAGGCGACAGCAACATGGTCATTCGCCAGATGCAGGGTCGGGCGACGATCCACGCGGCCAGCCTCCGGCCGACAGCCCAGAGAGCTCGCATTCTAAGCAGGAAGTTTGGCTGGGTCACCTGGCTTCACGTCTGGAGGGAGCGGAACAAAATGGCCGATCTCCTGGCGAACACCGCGATGGACAGCAAGACCGCACACAAAATGGAAGAAACGCTACTGGAGCACGGAGCGGCGACGCGGCAAAAGGTCGAAGCGTACATGAACAACGACACCGAAGACAGGGGCGAGGAAGGCCCAGAGAAGGGTACACTGCTCTATGCATTTACGTAGGAACATCTTAAGCACTAGCGAATAGATTTCCTCCCAACAATGAGCGGGCCATCTCAATATGCGGGCTTTCACTGTGGATTCCACGCTGAGGACTCGATTCGGGTCGCGATTTCGCTCATTGCCGCCGTGCCCTTCCCTTCTCATATAGCTGTTGTACACTACACCCGCATCACCTCCGGGCGCCGTTCGCGTCGCTCGACGACATCGGTCGCTAGTAGCCACATGTTGATTGCCGGGTTTTCGTCTCGCTCCCAAGTGATCCCGCACTCGCTGCTTGAACAGCGGAAACCCTGTCTGGAGGCGACGACAGCGGCGCTCCCTATCATGGGAACTCTCACAGGAAGCAACTTCTAGAAGCACGATAAACAAACCCTGTATGTGCGGTACTCATATATCAGAAGCAAAGTTGCAAGCACTCTTAGAGTCTCGCCAATCATCATGATTCACACTCCTCAGTGTCCTCCCACGCCTACATGCTGATGTCAGTCGCCAAGTCCAACACAGACGATTTTGCTTGCAATTGGGGCGACACGTCTCGCAACCAGCACCAGTGCTTTTTGGAAAAGCGCTGCCTTGAATCGCGACACTTTCGGAACTTGTGCTCTTTCGAGAAGCATAGAAGGAAGTGCAGGTTCCCGAAGACGAACTAAAGTCGCTCCTGTCAGGCCACACCCGAGGATACTTTGAACGACGGGACCACACGGAGCAGTGAGGTGTACTCCAGCTCACGAAGCTTAAGTTTCTCATTCCACACTGTGGTGAGCGTAGCTTCTTCGTCAGGGTTTGTTATGAGTTGAGCTCGTCGTGGTACTTTCGTGGAATGACTTAAGCAGCTAGATTGAGGCGGTGGCGTTCACAACCGACTAGTGGGAGACCCACTAGCGTAGCCAAGAGCTTGTTCAAAGAACAATTGTCCTCCACAATACACAGCAGTCGCTGATACTTTTCTCATAGTCGCGGCTCAGCATGCTGTCGATGAAGTTGCGGTGGGTCGCTGCAAGTGGTCGTCATCAGGTTCGTTTACGAGTAGGGCCATGGCGAGGAGAGGATACTGAGCGGCACCATCGATCTCGTAGCAAGCAAACACTACCAAACAGTGCTCAGATGAGTGCGCCCAGCCGCCAATCACGACTCCAAACGCGTCTGGAATCTCCAAGGCGACAGCTTTCTCGACGACGAGAGAAACTGTGTTTCGACGCAGATCGGTTCAAGAGAGTTGTACCTGTCAAAATTAGTATAGACACAATTGTGAATGCGCGCCACTGGCAAAATATTATACCCAAAACTGTACGTACTGTTTAGTTGTCCGGTTCTCGCGAAAGGAGAGTAGTAGATTGTTGGTCAGGATCCAGTTCATCGATCCGTCGGCGGTCTTGGCTCGCTAATTGACCCATATAGCAAGCGTGTTGGCGCTCAACGACGACGCAACTGCCTCCCGCACGACCGCTTATATATCAGGTTGCTGCGATCGGGAGTGGGACACCAGGTTACTGTAGCCAGTCTTCGGTTGATGCTGTCTCAGTGCCCCGCAGAGTTGCAGGAACCTCCCCTCGGTAAATTGGTTGAACCGATCCAGAACGGGGGATAAGTAGAAGGCGGAGATCGTGGCTGGCGTAAGGGCTGTGTGGGACTTCGTGAAGAAAGAAAAAAAGAGTCCCATTCTGTTCGAAGCGGCCATTTGCACACTCAGCTATTCAAATTGATTGGTGTAGAACTGGTGTGCCTGTAAAAACACCTCAAAATTTGTTCTTTTACAAAGTAATGTGGTACGTCATTTCGCCAATGCTCGGCGTAAAAAATGATGGCTGCTGCTGCTACAATTCATGTTTTAAAAATGTGACGAGGCATTTTGCTCTATGTTTTGTCCAGGGTATTTCCATGTTACATCCATGTTTTCAAACAGCCACTTTATCCTCTCGAAATCATTGAAAGATATATCGAAGATATCGAAAGGTAGCAGAACATTCAAAATTTAAACTAAAGTGCGCGACAAAAGTCTTGAAAAATTTGTTTCTCTGTCATATCTTTTGCAAAAACCTTGGCAGGGGAGAAAGAGGATAGAATCGGAAAGAGGAGTTCAAAACACGCCTGTTCGTGTGGTCGGTTGCTCAATCCCAGTCGAACTGATGACACTGCAGCTGTGTACCCATTATGAGAGG
>JAASGD010001143.1:0-12930 GCA_023334115.1 Globisporangium megalacanthum | reverse complement strand
TTGGTTTAAATTTCTTTTGATCGTCCTGAGGCGTGGAGTGGTCAAATCGAGCTCAGATTTCACCAGTAGAAAGCTCTCATTGTGCTCTATCAGATGTGAGAACAGCTCGTTTGGAGACACACTTTTGAAAAAGTGAGTCTACTTCCCAAATGTTTTTGGAGCTGTCCCTAACTTTTTGGCGCGCACTGTACGGTCGGATTGGTCTCAGTTCAACGCGTCCTCAACACTGATCGGCACTGGATGGCGCGACTGAAACGCCACCACTAACCACACAAGTACCGATAATATCCAACCAGGATAGAGGCTCGCCAGCTTTGTCATGCGATGGCGTCAAGCCAGCAACCAATACTGTATGATGCCACACAGTCAGTATGAGACTTAGAATTCCTTCATGCGTGCGGATACGGTTGCGTCTCTCGCGCTCGCACTTTGAAAGCGGACTGGTCGGCTGCACTGCGGGAGGCACGCAATGCACACCATCTCGAGATCCGACACATGCGCCTTCGTGGAGCCGCGGATTACGTGGAACACTGTGCATTGAGCACCTACAGAAGTCGTCACGCGCGCACTTACTGCAGACTTAGTGGGTGAATCGCAGCTCAAAACCCAAGACACCTCCGCCTCGCCTCCTTCAGCAACCTCCAGTAAAGATGGCAGGACATCGGATCTTCGGCGACCTTCAGATTCAACCTCGGTTCAATCTGCGGACGTGAGTCACATGACGTGGGTACTGCATTTCCTTTTCAATATCACTACTGCAATTGCAATGCAACACTATTTCTCTTGCTGCAACTAGCCAATCCACCTCAAACGATTACGTAGTGATAAAAATCAGTGATACCGTTCAAAAGTTGAGGCTCAACTTGAGCAGCTCGAAACGTCGTCGTGTCGCGCATAGCAGTGGCACCGCTGGCTGGCTCGACCGAGTGGAACAGCGTCGGGAAGGTCGCTTGTTGTGTGTGCGTATGACCATTTCCTAGTCGTCCTTCGCACGCCACGCAACGCCATTCTGGCGCAACACCTCCCCCACATAGCGACCGCGCACTTGTCCACAAACGCCCATACACATTATGCGGCGAGGAGGAGCAGCGGCGCGGAAGAGTCCGTTCCCGCCGCTCGCGCTCTCGACAGGCCAACAGCAGCAGTTTGAGCGCCTCGCACGTGCGCTCGTGCGTGAGACGCTCGCAGACTACGAGCACTTTTGGGACCGCGACCGCCGTGAAGTGGACGCAGTCCGGTGGAAACCGCTGCGTCGGCGGGCGAACATTGTCGTCTACCGCCAGCGCACACGGGACGCGAGTGCGGTCGCCCGTGGCAGCAGTCGCGGCGTGAGCCTCGCAGCCGACGCGACCGACGGAGCTGGCGACAGCGACGACGATGCGACGAATTCGTCGCTCGCTCAGACAGTCGGGCTCACGTCGTCCGCGTTCTCAATCACCGAGCGGAGCCTCCAACCATCGCACGCACAGCTGCCGAAACTGCTCGCAGTCGGCTCGCTCCGCGGCTCGTTGGACGACGTCATGTACGGTATTGCGTCCCCCGACGCGAGCTCCATGCGGCTGCGCACGTCGTACTTGGACGACGAGATTGTCGACGGCGCGGTGCTCGTTGAGCTCCAGGGTCCAACTCCAGCCGAGCCGTTCCGGTTCCTCGGCATCAAGTGGCTCGTGAAACAGCACCGCGGTGCTGTCGCCAAGACGCTCGTGAAGCCGCGGGACTTTGTATTGCTCGAGTACTCGAGCGTCTTAGAGCGGCCGAGCGGCGACCGCATTGGCTTCCACCTCTTGCACTCCGTGGAGCTCCCATCGTGTCGCGAACTCCCCGACCGCGGCTTTGTCCGCGCGAAGCTCTCGTCCTGCTACCTCTACCGTGAACTCCCCGGCGGCTTTGTCGACCTGTACATGACTGCGACGCTCGAACCGCGTGGGAACGTCCTCGAAGCCGTCGCGCTCCGCTCCGCAGCGACTGCGCTCACGAGCTGTTGGAACGCAGTCGCGTGCGCGCAGAGCAAGAAGCTCGCGTGGCTGCTGCAGAACGACAGCGGCTTCCCAACGACAGACGACAACGACAACGACGACAACGACGTTGCAAAGGAGCCGACGACGGTGTTTGGGACCGCGCGACAGGACACTGTCGCGGACATTGTCGTCGTCGCAGGCGGGAGCTGCAGTGTGTGTCGCCGTGCGTTCAGTGCGTTCACGAAAGCGTCGACGTGTCAGCTCTGCTACGAGCCCATGTGCAGCCGCTGTCGCGTCGCCACGACGCTGCGGTCGGAAGCGCTCAACGCGACGGTCACGAAGACCGCGATGGTCTTCTGCAAGCCGTGTATTGCGAGTGCGAAGCGCGAGAGTGCGGCTGAGATCGCGAAGCGCGAAGTCCTGGACGGTCGCTTCCGATCGCGGTCGCGGACGTCGTCGAGTGCCGGTTCGTTGTACCGGTCCCGGACGTCGCGGGCGAGCCAGTACAGCAGCGACAGCCAGCAGTACGACAGCCGTGCGTCGGAGCGCAGCAACTACACGGCGCTCTTTAACGAGCGCCAGTCGACAGGGGACCGCACGAGCAACGACGGGCCGCACAGTGTGAGCTTGTCGAGCAGGAGCCGCAACAGCTCCCGTGGCTCGCGCGGGAAGCACGTGGCCGACTGGCGACCTAGCAGCAGCGGTGGTGGTGGGCTGTCGTCACGCGGCACAGCGGCGACAGACGCACTGACGCTCGGGGACCTCGAAGACCCAGCGGACGACAGCGAAGGCCCAGCTGGTGTCGGACTGCGCGACGACGAAGCGCCGATCTTGCTCAACGACCGCGTGACGTGCGAGACGCTGCGTGCGATGGACTACATTGTGCTCCCAGTGACCGCGACCGACGACGACGACGACGACGACGAGCTCGAGTCGCTCACGACGTCGTCATTGTACCACGACTCGGACCTGGACGGCGACGACAACGAGAGCCGCATGAGCCAGACGTCGTCGATCGCACTGCTGGACGCTGGAGACGACGACGTTGAGCCACACGACGGGTTCCACCCTGAAGGCGCCATTCTGGACGAAGAAGGCGAATCGGAGGAGGCTGGGAGCGCGGACGGCGACAGCACGGACGATACCCCGACCACCACCACGACTGTGAGCGACGAGCGGATCTCGGAAGTCCACGCGGTCGTGCGGGCGCACTCGACCGCCTACGACCGCGCCCAGGAGGAAGACACGCTCGCTCCACTCGCTAACGACGACGACGGCTTCCAGCAGCAGCAGCAGCGGCCGCGGCTTCCGTCGTATCAGATGCAGCTCTGGATGCAGATGAACGACTTGCAGCACGCGGCCGAGACGACGTACCAAGTGACGCGACGGAACACGGACGCGCTCTTGGCTCAACAGCAGCAGCAAACCCAGGGACGCAGTGGGGGTGGGGGTGGGGCCGACAGTGAGAGCGCCCAGAAGCTCCGGCGCTTCTCGCAGCCATTTCAGTTCCACGTGGTTGGGCTCCGAGGCCGGCCCGTGACGACGACGACGACGACGACCGTCACCCCTCCAGCTCCACACTGAGCACCAGACTCACAGTTTTGATCGTATTTATCACCATGATGACGTTGGTGTGAATCCTTCCTTCCGACTCCAGTCCGACCTGTCGCTTCGACTCTGTGGTGCTCCGTCGAAAGCCGCGAATCATTCGTTTCTCACATGTTAAGACGCTTGAAGTGCGACGCGTGCGTACGTAGGGGGTTCACTCGTAGATGGGGAGCACGCGTGTAGCGGCCCAGGTGGTGGTGGTGGCAGCTCCCAATCTTCTTCTCAAGTACTGTCCAGTTCTTGAATACTTGTCCATACTCAAGTCCACCCTGACAGTGTCTTCTTCTGAAAGTCGCGAGCAGCGAACTGAAGTTTCTCTCAGCTGGTGCTGCTGGTCATGGCGGGAGAGAAGCTGTTGTTTGTTCTGACTCAACACTTGCAGGTCAGGCCTGTAGGTTGGCCTGACGTCGCTTTTCGAGGACTGTGTCGCACAGAGTCTGTAGGTTTGAGTACTGTACGCCCCTTGCAGATTGCATTTTATCACGGACGCACGTGTGTTCCATGGTGGGAGGCAACCGTTACGTTATGTTCGTCGAGGATCTTCTAGTTTACAAGCCACTCAATCAATCGACCGAGTGATCCTGGCGACAATGGTCGAACGACCCTGCAAGCAGCACTCGCGTCCGTTGGGAAGGATGGTACTCATGCGAACGTGAAGCGCACGCTTGCGAGTCCAAAGGAGTGGCGCCACCACCTGGTGCTGCGAGTTACTAGTCCCGCTTGTCCAGTATCTCCATGTCGACTGGCGCACACTCAACACGTTCTTTCATGGGCGACTCGCGGTTGGGGATACGGAAGTTTAACCCGAGACATGGAACAGCAGGATGACCAGCCGACCGACTGTCAATAACAGGCGGGAGGCGCAGCAGCAGAATCCGCGAGTGTGCTTCCACTGGCAGTAAACCCCTTCACGCAGCTGTCCGCTGGATGCCCAAGTCAACAGGTCGCGACAGACAAGACAGTGCGGCCAACAAAGTCGCTCCCTCGCTGCCAGTCTCAGTCTTGCATCTGCACCCGAAAGCGCAAGCGAACGGATACCAGTCACCTGTACGCGAGAGTTCAGGTCCTGAACGACCCATTCCCACCGGTACAAGTCCACACGTGACGCCGCTTCCCAACTTCCCCCCTCTCTCTCAGTCCTTCCATCCAAGCCACGATGAAGTTCCCACTGTCGGAGAACGTGTTCCCACTCATCCGGTTGACGCCCGAGCAGTGCGTTGAGCTCGAGCAGCTCACACAGAGCGTACTTGACGAGGCGCTGGACGAGTACGACGCGTACACGTACCAGCAAAGGCGGCAGCTGAGCAAACTCCAGTGGAAAGCGCTCAAGAAGCGCGACAACATCGCTGTCTACAGCGAGCGCTCGGTTCGCGGCGACGCGACAACGCGCCCAGCGCTGGCCAAGTCCACGTCTGTCAGTGACTTGACCGCGTCTGGGAGCGGCTCGACGTTCGACTTTACCGCCTCAATCTCGGCCTTGGACTTCACCGAGTCCGGTCGGAGTCGCATGGTGTTCACGTCGCCCATCTCCAGGGTCTCGACAACCATCGCAGCTGCCGCTGCCCTCTCTGCGTCCGGACAACGGAAGCTCCCGAAGCTCCTCGCAGTCGGCTCGGTACCCAGTACCGTCGAAGACATGGTCTACGGCATGTCGTCGCCCACGCCAACCCACGCAATGATCAAGTCCGCGTACATGCAAGACGACGTCCTCGACGCCAAGGTGCTCTACGAGATCAAAAGCCCGACCCCCAACGACCCGCTCCGGTTCCTCGGGCTCAAGTGGCTCGTGAAAGGCCACTCGAGCGCCATGAGCACGCTCGTACGACCGCGCGACTTTGTGTTTGTCGAGAGCGTCGGGATCACAACGCGCGCGAACGGCGTCCGTGTCGGCTACGTTGTGACGCACTCTGTGGACCTACGCGAGTGCCGGGAGCTCACTGAGCTCTCGATTGTGCGCGCACGGATCGCATCGTGCTCACTGTTCCGCCAGCGCTCGTCTGGCCCCGTCGACGTGTTCATGAAGAGCTACGCGGAGCCGAACGGCAATGTCCCAGACGCAGTCGCATTGCGCTCAGCTGCCAACAGCCTCGTGAGCGTCGCTCAGGCCGACTGGTGCGCGCACAACCGCAAGATGGGCTGGGAAGTGACGCAACGGCTGCGCGACCCAACGCGGCGGTCGCGTGGGCCGCCGATTGTCACGTCCGACTCGGCGTGTTCAACGTGCGCCAAGTCGTTCTCACGCTTTAGTGCGGCGTTCACGTGCGTCTTCTGCGCGTCGCTCGTGTGCGCCAAGTGCCGCGAACAGCGGGAGCTCACGATCCCACTGCCGAGCACGAAAGCACAGACCGCTCGGTCGGCGAAGCGTGTGACGCGGACGACAGTCGACGGCTGCAAGCGCTGCTGTGCGACAACGTTCCGGTACCAGGACGCGTGGGACGTCGCGAAGCAAGAAATCCTTGAAGGCGAGTACGGGTCCGTGGTGGTCGCGAGAGCGTCGTCCAGTGGCAGCTGGAGTCCGACTGCAGTGTCGGAGCCGGTACGTGACCACGCCACCGGGACTAGGACTGGCGCTCGAGGCCAGAGCGTGGGTCGGAAGATGACAGCAGGAGCCATGAATCTCGAAGACATTGGCGCCCATCTACTCACACCGCCTGCGATGGACGCGTCCCCAAGCGGCGCGGTCTCAGTTGACGACGTGACAGTCAGCGATCTGTCGCTCTACGACCTCGAAGAGCTCGAGGACTTGCTCGCACAGCCATCGTCGACGTCGTCGACCCTGTCGGTTGCTGACCTCGCAGCCCCCGTGAAGCCTTTCGCTA
The DNA here is from genome assembly GCA_023334115.1 of Globisporangium megalacanthum. Classification (NCBI taxonomy): domain Eukaryota; phylum Oomycota; class Peronosporomycetes; order Pythiales; family Pythiaceae; genus Globisporangium; species Globisporangium megalacanthum. Next base: position 6,545 of record JAASGD010001143.1, on the reverse strand, counting down.
CTGACGGGGACGCAAAGCTCGAGCGCAAGGACAGTGTGATTGAACTCAAGCGGGACGACGGCGAGTGGCTCCCAAGTGCGAGAGCTGGCGCTGGCGCGTCGCAGCCAAAGAGCGACGACCTGTATCAGCGGATCACAGAGCTGCACCAGACAGCCGAGAGTCTGTACCGCTACACGAAGCGGACGACGGAGACTGTGCTGAGCACAAGTGTCGCGACGGGTCCGTCCATGCTCGCGAGACTCGCGACTGAGGGCGACGAGTGAGTGTCGCTGTGTTTTGTTTGTTGTGCAGTCCAAGTCGAAGGCAGAATGAGGTTGCACAATGGAAAATGAGTAAAACATGTACCATTACCATCACATCACGTCAGGGGGAAACTCTAGCAAACTCTCAGCGGTACCACCACGAACGTTCGGTCGTCGTGCTGAAACCGAGCTCACTCATCTCGTTGTGGAGCCCATTTGTTTACGAGTGTCTCGACGCTTGGAAGTGCGCGCGCGAGAGTGAGAGAGTCGGACTCGATGGCTTGGAATTTGAAATCCTTGCGTGAGTCACGCAGATGTTGAACAGTCAGTAAGCTCTCGGAGATCTTGAGCTTCTTGTCTGCGCTGGCGCTGCCAGCCAGCCAAGCCGGCTTGTTGAGGCGGACTGTACCCTTGTGAAGTGAATCCGGTTTCGGCTCAGGAGCCAGCTTTGAACGTGTGGAGAATGCGCTGGTAGTGTGGGGCGGACTTCTCGTCGCATGTGGTCATGAGTACGGATCTCCAAGCCCACATGCCACGCACACATGTGTCGATGAGAGACTGGAGTAACGCACATGTGTTGGTGAGAGACTGGAGAAATGAGCTCGAAGCACCGCCAGCTTTTCACGAGACACTCACCATTTGTTTGGTGTCGCTTCGACGCTCGAACTGATAGAGTGGCATAGCCGAGCGCTCTGACACCAGCTGCGCTCTTGAAAAGCACTGCAGGCTAATGGGACTCGATATTGACTGCATTTGTACACGATATCATGCAATTGCATCTCATTGAGGGCCGTTTATGATAGAATGAGTTGTATCCGTAGCCAACGTCGCTCTCATCAAAAGACCTCCAGTCAGTCTTCCAGACCTCCAGACTTCCAGACCAACAAAGTGAATGTGGCGCGCACGAAACACAACACGCGAGAGCAGACCTGCTGAGTCTGAGGTCAGGCTGGCGTGTGTGTCTGCGTGTCGCTCTCTGCTCGCTCGAAGCAACTTTGGAATCCGCAAAGTCACGACCGCAAGCCGACGAGCGATTGACGCGACCGCCTCGTCTTCAGCCGATCGAGTGAGTCGGACATTCCGCACTCCTCGCACTGCGCTTTTCACGGCGCGCCACGCGCATTCCCCACCAAGCGAACGACATACAGAGATACCCATACAAACAGAGAGAGAGACGTCAATCGCCCGTCCAGAATGAAGTTCCCACTGCCAATCAACGTCTTCCCACCTGTACGCCTCACGCGCGACCAGTGCGCAGCATTCGAGCAGCTCGTCGACACGGTCGTGACGGACGCGCTGGACGAGTATCACGCGTTCCACGACGTGGGCGGCCGGAAGCTCTCGCGACGCGACTGGAAGCAGATCAAGAAGCGCGAGAGTCTCCGCGTCTTCTGTGAGCGCCGCCACCGGCGCCATCGCCCCATGACCGCCACTCCAGCAGCCACAGCCACGAATGAGACCAATCCAGTGACAGCTGGAGCCACGAGCGACCAGCCAACCGACGGCGCGGACGCGTCACCACCCCAGTTCTGCCGTACAAGCAACGTCACAGACGAGAACGGACCATCGCGATCGACCGCCGCGTCGTTTGCGATGTCGGAACTTTCGGATTTCGAGTCAGAAGACGGCGACGCACGCGACACGACCGAGCTGAGCTCGCCCGGCTCGAAACACTCGAGCGGATCGTCTTTGAGTGGCGGGGGCGTGAAGACGCTGTCGCCGTCTGCGCTCGGGAAGCGCTCCAAGCCGCTCCCGAAGCTCCTCGGCGTCGGCCGCGTCCCAGGAAAAGTCGAGGACCTGGTCTACGGCCTCGCGTGCCCGACACCGACACATACAATGATCAAGACAGCGTACGTCCAAGACGACATTGTCGACGCGGCTGTGCTCCATGAGATTGTAGGGGCGACACCGGACGACCCGCTCCGGTTCTTAGGGCTCAAGTGGAACGTCGTCAAGACCCACGCGAGCGTGCTTGGGAAAGCAGTGCGCCATCGTGACTTTGTCTTCCTCGAGAGCATTGGCCAGCGCACGCGTGCAGACGGGACGCGGTTCTGGTACTACGTGATGAACTCGGTGGACCTCCCAGGCTGTCGAGAGCTCACAGACATTGGGATCGTCCGTGGCCGCCGTGCGTGCGTCTACCTCTTCCGCCAAGACGGCGCGACAGTCGACGTCTTCCTCAAGAGCAGTATCGAGTTCAACGGGAGCGTGTCGAGCAAACTCGCGCTCCGGACCGCCGCACACACGCTCGCGAGCGTCGCGCTGGCAGAAGTGAGCTCCCACAACCGCAAGATGGGGTGGGAAGTCACGAAGCGGCTGCGGAGTCCCCGTCGGGACGCGCCCGTTCCCTTCTCGGCGTCGTCGTCGTCAGGGACCAGCAGTAGCTCTAGCGTCCGGTGCTCGAACTGCAACAAGCGCTTCCATCTCTTCACCACGTCGCTCGTGTGCTTCTTCTGCACGACGCGCGTGTGTTCCAAGTGCTGCGAGCGCCGGACGCTGACGATCCCAAACCCTGCGGCGAACAAGAGCTTCCGCGTGACGAAGCGCGTGGTGCGGACAGTGGTGAAAGCGTGCAAAGGCTGCTACACGACCGTGTTCCGGAGCCAAGCGCCGGAAGTCGCCGCGCGGGAAGAGGTTCTCGCAGGCGAGTACGGCTCGCCCGTGCCACGGGCGATGCCACCGCCGGCGGAAGCGAAGCTGCCTGAAGTCGAAGAAGAAGAAGACGCAGACGTCCTCTCGGAACGGAACATCAGTCGCTTGTATGGTGGAGAGACGCATCACCACGTCACACGCGCAGTGTCGATGTCGAATACGAGCACCATGTCGGTCGAAGACCTCACGGAGCTCGTGGACCAACTCGCACGGCAGTCGGCCATGTCGTCAGCTGAGCCGCTCGAGGAAGAGGTCGAGTGGGAAGAGAACGGACGCGAGTGGAGCGACAGCACGGTGATCGAACTGAACCGCGACGACGGCGAGTGGATCCAGAGCGCGCCGACGTCGCCAGTGTACAGCGCCCATGGCCCCCAGCGCACGTTGACCACGGGTGCGGACGAGGACTTATACACGCGGATGTCCAAGTTGCACCAGACAGCCGAGAACTTGTACCAGTCTGTCTTGAGCTCGTCCATGGTGGCGCTGCGAGAGCGGAAGTAGTAGGACCAGGAGGACTGGAGGGAACCGAGGGAATACAGTCGATTATCAGGATTATCACGGTGGAAGACGGCACGCTGTCCGCCAGATGAATGAGTTCATGTATAGCTCGGATTGACTGCAGCTGTCGCTTGGGTACACACTACTGAGTGTACGGACAAACCACGCTGGACTAGGATCACTACTGACTGTTTGGACAAGCCACGCTGGACTGGGATCAGCCAGGACGGTGGAACGGGCGGTGGCCAAGTTGCTCACAGTATTGAAAGTGAGAGCACTTTGCACATTCCAGCCCTTGGCTCAGAAGAAGCTCCTGGAAGTGGCTTCAGAAGCCATCCATTCACCCATCCATTTGTCAATAGTAATGTCCTCCAGCTGCTCCAGCAGCGCGATTATGGTGCCGGATGTCACCAGCACCTTCACCTTGGCTCGTATCTTGCGAGCCACCGTGGTCACTTCGACTGAGATGCCCGCACTTGCGAGGCTTTTGCGTCCCTCGACGCATCCAAAACAAAGGCCTCGTTCCCATCGCTAACACCTCAACGACTGCCTTTCGTCGTCAGCTTCAGCTTTTCGGCCTCCACTCCACTTGAAGCCGTCACGATGAAACTGGCGCTCAAGAATTGATTTTCGCCGCCAGGAACAGCTGCAAAACAGGTGGCGGCTCCTGCTCTTCTCGCTGTGCGATCGAAGTTGCTGGGAGCCGCTGGTTGTTCCCAATCCGTTTGCCAAACGGACCCGCCTGCGTACCTGCCTATCTGTCGCTTGGCAAGGCTCGAGAGCTTTGAAGCAGGTGGCGCGTTCGCCACTCGTTCGCGACATTGTCGTCGGCGCTCGCAGGTGTTGGCGTTGCACGCGTTGGATGTTCGACGCACAGTCCGACGCTTTTGATGGGGCTGCCGCTGCTCATTTCATTCGGCCATTCGACCATTGCGCAGCAGCTGATAGATTGTCCAAACACACAGAGACACAGGCACAGGCACACACCGGCATAAATGAAGCTACCAACGAACCCGTTCCCATCTGTCAGGCTCACGCAGGAGCAGAGCGCTTCGTACGAGAAGCTCGCAGAGGACGTGCTCAACGAGGCACTGCGCGAGTACGATGACTTTAACGTCACGCGCAGCCGACAACTCGACCGCAAGCGCTGGAAGCAGATCAAGAAGCGCGATGACATCATCGTCTTCTGCGAGCGCACCAGCAACAACGCCAAGGCGACGTCGTCGTCCCAGCCGCCGTCGTCCGTGTTGCCGCGCACCGAGTCGTCCGGTTCCCGGCTCACCTCCTTCATGAATGCTCACGGAGACACGGCGTCGTTCGTTTACTCCGAGTCCGAGAACGAGAGCGACGACGCAGCCCAGTCCAGCCAGTCCAGCCACTCGGAGTCTCGCTTCCACTCGCCCGTGTCCACGCTCTCGACCACCGGCGTGTCATCGATCGCTGAGCACGAGGCGCCGGTTATCTCGACGGCCACGAAAGACCGGACAGCGCTACCCAAGCTGCTCGCAGTCGGCCTCGTGCCGGGCCGGGTCGACGACATGGTCTTCGGTCTGATTACGCCCACCCGCACGCACTCGCGCATCAAGTCGGCGTACATGCAAGACGACATTGCAGACGCAAAGGTGCTGCACACGATCCAAAGCGCAACACCGGACGAGCCGCTCCAATTCGTAGGGCTCAAGTGGATGCTCAAAGCGCACACGGCCGTGATCGGCGCAGTCGTTCGCCAGCGGGACTTTGTCGTGGTCGAGAGCGTCGGGCTCAAGACTCGCGCAGACGGCACTCGCATCGGGTACTTTGTGCTCCACTCGGTCGACGTGCCTGGGTATGGCGAGCTGTCGCAGTACGAGATCGTCCGTGGCCAGCTCTCAATGGTGTTTCTTTTCGCTCAGCACAGCACTGGCCACGTCGACGTGTTCATGACGAGCTCCGTGGCGCTGAACGGCACGCTCCCGGCTACTGTCAGCGTGCGCACAGCAGCGAACACTCTCGTGGCGATCGGGCTCGCTGAGCAGAGCGGCCACAAGCGAAAGCTCGGGTGGGAGATGACGAAACGCTTGCGAACGCACCTTCCGACCGACCTTGGCTTTGGCCTTGATGTCCGGACTGGAATCGAGGCGTCGGTGGTCCCGATTGAAGTCCAGTCTACGTGTTCGAACTGCCGCAAGCGCTTCTCGCGCTTCAGCTCGCCGCTTGCGTGCTCGTTCTGCACCATGCGCGTGTGCTCCAAGTGTTGCGAGCAGCACGAGCTGACGGTGCCGAACCCGGCGGGTGCGACCTTCAGATCGAGCTCAAGCTCAAGCCACGTGACGCTGGTCGAAGCCATGGCTGTGAACGCGTGCAAGAGCTGCTACTCGGACGTGTACCGACGCCAGGAAGCGGCCGATGTTGCGCGCGAAGAGATCCTCGCAGGCGAGTACGGCGACGTGCCGGCGGAGTCCGTCGTGCGGCTGGCAGTAGAGCACAAAGCGTCGTCCGGCAAGCCCCTGACACTCGCCGACCTGGAACACGTGACAGTGTCTCGTAAGGCGTCGACCGTGAGCAGCGCAGTGGTGAAGACGCCGTCGCTTACGAGACCAAGCAGCAAAGCGGATGAACTCGACCAGCAGCAACAGCACGAGACACGCGACCGCGACTGGAGCGACAGCATCATCGAACTCTCTCGCGACGACTTTGTGAGTCAGAGTCACCAGAGCAGTCGCGCTGGGAGCGCCGGCGCCACCACTTTGTACACTTTGCTGGAGCCGCTGCATGTACCAGTGAACCAGGGACCCCCGCGCACTGGAAAACGGAATCCAATGAACCAGGCGCAAGCCAAGGCGTCCCGCAACCAGCAGCAGCAGCCGCATACAGCGTACTATGGCCAAGCACCAGTGGGGTACATGGGGTACCAGGGGCAACCTGTGGGGCAGACAACGAACGAGGACCTGTACGCGCGCATCGCTAAGCTTAACGAGACCGCGGAGCAGGTGTACCAGTACACGAAACGCACAGCCGAGACATCGCTGAAGCCGTACGCTGCGCCGATGGCGCGCTCATGAAGCAGAACTCTTGGTGTGAGCTCCTGGCTGGCTGGTCCTCAGCGATCATGCGTGGAGCAACGTATTAACCTGTGATTGTAACACGCCGCTTTCAATATCTTGAGTGAGCGGA
>JAASGD010001142.1:0-12930 GCA_023334115.1 Globisporangium megalacanthum | reverse complement strand
GGTGCACGCTGAGACGCCGCGTCCTGCTCGTCCTGCGCGATCTCGCGCAGTTTGTCGACCACGAAGCCCATCTTCACACGCTCTGACGGCTTCCACTTGGTCATGAGCTCGACCAGGTTCTTCTGCTTGTCGTTCATCGCGGCTGGTACTGGCGGCCGGAACCCACGCTTCACTTTGTAGCGCACCATGGACGGCGACATGTTGCTCCCCCATGGAACGTCGCCACTCACCACCTCAATGAGGCACATAGCGAACGAGTACACGTCCGACGCGAACGACGGCCGCCCGCCACTCAGGTACTCGGGTGACCGCCAGTGCACTGCCCCCATTCGCTTCACGTCAATCTGGACCTCCGCTTCGTTCAGCAGACCACTGATCCCAAAGTCGATCAGCTTCGCCTTGCCGTCCGACCCGACCATGATGTTGTCGCGCTTGAGGTCGTTGTGCGCCACGTTGTGCGTCTCGTGCAGGTACTCGAGTCCAAGCGCAGCCTCGTACATCTTCTCCCACAGCTTGTGCTCATTGCCTGGCTGTTGAAGGTACGTCAGCAGCTCACCGCCTCCCGCGAACTCGCACACAAAGTACCGCTTGGCCTCGTGGTTCGCGCCGTACAACTTGAGAACATGTGGGTGACTCAGACGGTGCCACACACGCACCTCATGCAGCAGTAGATCGGTCGAGATCGTGTCTGAATCTTCTTCGTACCCCACGAACTTGACGACCACCGGAGTGTCGATCCATGAACCCTTGTACACTGCGCCGAACGCGCCTTGACCGATCTTGTTGGCTTCACTGAAGACCACATCTTTGAGTGCGAGGTGCCACAACGGCGGTGGTGTCGTGCCGGTAGGAGTACTTGTGAGGCCGTCCCGAGTCCACACCGTGTGATCGACGGGCAGAGAGTCAAAGAAGTGCAGCGACACCGCACTCGAGCTCTCGTTGGGCACACGGAGGTACGACACAGTGTGCGGGATCGAGTCGAGCACGTCGTCGCCACTCACACTGTCGACACTGTCGGGATTTCGTCCGTCGTCCTTTCCATCTCCCGCACCACGGTCCGATCCAGTCTGTCGCCACGCGCGGATCTGATGCGCACCAGACACTCGCATGACGTCCAGCAGCCGGTCTAGCTCTGCGTAGATCACGTGGTGCGACTCGGCCACCTGCCGACTCCTCGCGAGCTCAAACACGGACTTATCCGACACGGCTGTGCGCAGGTACCTCTGGAAGCGCATGATCGTGTTGCAGAACTGCAGCGTCTCGACGTCTGTGACGCTCTTGCCGTGTTCCTGGAGCAACGCGAAGATGAAGTCCAGCGCTGGACGCACTTTGCCCGCCATCCACTCGTCACTCGACGCCTTCGCACACTGTACGTGGATGAGGTGGAGCGTGCTGGGGATCGTCGCGAAGTCGAGCTCTGGAAACACGCGTCCTTCAAGGGACTGGTCGGTCTGCTTGTTACAGGTAGCAAATGGAGCAACGTCAGTACAACGTGGAAGAGAAGTTCTCACCTGCCAGCCACGGTAGCAGACTTACCGCAATATCGTTCGACAGAATCGCATCTCCAGCCTCGCCACGCTGCTCTTGCTTGCCGCTGGTGTCCAGTACGAACTGCTTTAGCCGGTTCACGACGTAGGCGATATCCACACGCTTGCTCGGGTCTTCGGCGCACATCTTGGAAATCAGCTCCCACTCTGCGTCGCCAAGTCCCTCCGGTCTGGGGGGAACACTTCCACGGCGGAAAACCGGTGTCTTCCGCATCGCAGCTTTCAAGATGCACATTCCGAGCGCGAAGATGTCGGACTTGGCTGATAGCGCAGTCATATCACGCGCCGTCTCCGGAGAGAGCCACTTTGTCCAAGTACCCTTCGCAATTATGCGATATACAAGTAGTCGCAGTCCGCCCAGCTTCGCAGTCGCGTCCGAGCCGACCAGGATGTTCTCACTTCGCAGGTCGCCGTGGATCTCGCCTCGACTGTGCAGATACTGGAGTCCACGTGCTGCATCGTACAAGCACTTCCAGGTCGCCACTTTGCGATCTGATTCGTTGACCGTTGCGTCCAGGAACTCGTTTAGATACTTGACGTCCGCCTGCAGCTCGTACACAAAGAAGGGGAGGTCGCCTATTGAGCACGCGCCGAGCAGCATGACGATGTTCGGGTGGCGGAGCTGGAACCACCGCGCTGCATCGGCCTCGAGCTGCGCAAAGGTGCCAGTCTCGATCACGACTGCTGTCTTCCGCCACGTGCCCTCGTACCACTTGAGATCAAAGCGCAGTGTTCGGACGAAGTTCCACTGGTAAAAATCCACGTCGTCACGAGACAGAAACCACTTGGGCACTTCCGGCGCGTTAGACGTTCCAGACGCTCGAAGCAACCGCTCTTGCACTCGCGTCAGCACCTGTCGCGCCGATGAGTTCCCTTCTCTGCTCTGATTTACGAGCTCGTACTGGAGGTTCAGCGCTGCAACATCGCGACCTTTTGAATCAAGACGTTCGACAACGGCGACATCGGTGTTGAGTGCTTGCTCTTGTAACGACAGGATCTGCATCTGGTCGTGTTCCCACTGCGTCCTCCAACTTGGATCGATACTCCCTGGGGTCGCCATGTCCAACATGTCCGAGAAGTGGTCCAGCTCGTCTTGGAAGGCTTCGATCTTCCTTGCGATCGCTCGACTCGCAATGAGGCGCATGAGTGGAAGCGTTCGCTTCTTGATGTCGAGCAGCAGACGACAGAAGCGGAAGCAGATGTTCGCAAACGACACGAGCGTACCACTCTGCTTCAGCTTCAAGGTCGGTTGTTGTTGTAACTCGGAGCAGACGGCATCCAGACGACCCACGACGCGACTGCACATGATCTTGAAGTCAAATGTGGCCCTGCACATCACTCGCATCGTCTCCAGTGTGCCTGGGATCAGCGGATACTCGTCGTCGGTCACGTCCTCGAAGTGAACGGAGCCTCCGAGCGCAATCAGCTGCTGCACGCCTTTGAAGTAGTCAATGCGAGCGAGCGAGATCAGTGGGGTCTCACCGTCGTCGCCACGAGCGTTGACTGTGGCGCCAGCGTCAAGAAACGTCTGGATAATCTTCATGTAGCTGGCGCGACCTGCAAGGGTGAGCGGAGTGTCACCCGATCTGCTCGGTCGATTCGGATCATTGGCTCGCAGTTTCACGGAGGCGCCACTGGTAAGCAGAAGCTCCACCACATTCTCGTTCTTACTTTCTGCCGCGTAGAAGAGGATCGTACGACCGTCGCTAGTCCTGGTGTCGACAGGAACTCTGGTCGAGAGGTGTCCTTGACTTCATCTGTCTGCCCGTTGGCTGCAGCCACGAAGCATTTGACGACTTAGTCCGAGAAGGTGAGCGACGCCAGCGGCGCGAGTCGAAACGGCTTTGTCACCATAGCTTCATAGATCAATCCCTCAATCGCGTACCAGATTGGGGACTTCCGATTGTGGTCCTTCTCTACAGCGATAGCACCACACTTGAGTAGCTCGTCCACAATGCTATCGAACCCCTTACTCGCCGCGTGAGAGAACGCTGACCTGCCGTTGTCTTTCTCATTCACCGACACCCCGGATCTCAGAAGTGTCACTACTGTAACCCCGGGGCTGGACTTTGGACGTCAACGGCTCTCGGATAAGACCCAGAGTCCATTGGTCTGCGCAGTGGGTACACCTGTACCACCGACAGTGGTACAAGCGATCTTTTGGGCAAGGGACACCGGCAGTTGCAGACAGCGTGACGAAGCGAAGCGACTGCTCGCGGCGACCGCTCGCATCGTGCGCGGCGAGACTGCGGCACGGACGAGCTCACTTCGGAACTCGCCGACAAGGCGCCAAGTGTAGGAGCAGAGTGCGGGAATTGGCGTGGGAGTTTAGAGTGTTGATCAGTGTGTACATTGGAGTGCCTATTCCTAGAAGTACAGAGTTAGAAGTGGATTGTGTTTGCGTGCGACGTGCTTCGAGCCTTGCCTGTCCTAATCGGGAGCGTGTCTGATCCCCAAAGCGCACCTTTTGGTTACACTACCATCGCCAAGTCGCCCTCCCGAGCAGCATGCGATAATGCTGTGAGATCATCCTTGTCCTTGGCATCGATTACAGCTCCAAGTTCGGTCAGCAGCTCGTGGACCGTGGAGCCGTCACAAAAACTCGATGCGATCAGCGGCGTGAGACCGTGCTTATCCGCACTGTTGACATCCGCACCGTGCTGGAGCAGCTCGAGGACTACCTCTTGATGGACGGAACTGTGTTTAACGACAACAATGTGCAGTATTGCGTAACACAACGCAACGCAACCGTTCTTGTCCTTTGCGTTCACGTCAGCGCCTACGTTTTTGAGTTCCCGGACGACTGCGATGTTAACTGACTCGACGGCAAACGATAGCGCGGTCCGGCCGTCGTTGTCGCGCTTGTCAACGACCGCCCCGCCCTTGATCAGTTCGACAACCGCTTCGAGATGGCCGCTCTTTGCTGCTTGTATAGTAATGGACGCCAAGCCGCCGGCAGTCCAACTGACAGGCGAGCTGGCGTGCGACGAAGGTCTCAGGACGGCACGTGGATGGAAGGTGTTGGCAGCTGCATCCTGACGTGCGTGCATTCGAATTCAGGTAGAACCTTGAGATCCAGGACAGAGTATCTTAGTGGTGAGCACAGAGCAGGAGGCAGCAGGTAAGAGCTCACTTTTGGATCTTCCAACAACAGAGCAAGTGACCAACATTCTTGTCTTTGTGCTCGACAAGAGCGCACACTATCACTGTATCAACTCAGTTTGTCGATATCTATCTTGAATGCCCACGCCGGCACCCGCTTTGAGCAGTACGACTATGGCTCCGTATGGCCACTTGCCGCGGCCTCCATCAAACGCAGTCTCCTCCGTGACGTCTTCCATGTCCGCTAGAGCGCCGTTCCGAAGCAGCTCTAAAACGACGTCAAGATGTACATGCGAAGCCGCCGCCATCTACCCTGTGCGGTTGCCGTAATCAATCGAGTTCACGTCAGCGCCGTGTCGGATGAGCTCAGCGACAACGTCTGCGCGGTTCGCATCGGCTGCGTGGTGCAGTGGCGCTCGGTCGTCTTCGTCCTGTGCGTCCACGAATGCGCCGTTCTCAAGCAACCCCGCCGCCACCTCAGTACTCGCGGCGTACGCCAGCGGTGTCCGCTTGGCATCGTCCGTCGCGTCGACATCAGCGCCGTGGTTTTTTTTTGTTTTAGGAGGAACCGGAGTACATGCATCGGTGTTACGGTATCACGGCTGTGATGGCGCGCGCTACTATCCTACACTGCGAACGTTGTCCCTGGTCCTTGTGTGGCTCTGGCCCTGGCTTCGCTTTCGTTAATCCCCGAGGCTCTGGCTTACTAGCCCAGCTACTGCGCTGAGCTGCCGCCCACTTGCCTTCGTCTCGCGACGCTCCCCTAAGCTGTGGCTGGTGCTTCAAACCTTGCCGTTGTCGGTCTTGAAGCTGTTGTCGGACCTCCAGTTCGTCTGGGTCCGTGTCAGTACCTTTGGTGCGGATCGCTTTTTGATCCATTGCCGTGTTCGCGAGGTGATCCGCCATTGTGTTCTACTCCCGGAACGTGTGTATCATCTTGTACTCTCGTCTGCTCTCAATCAGATCTCGTGCCTTCTTGAACCTTCGTTCTAGTCCTGCGTTCCGGACTGCCGCCTGCCCTTCCAGTTGTCGCTTGATGAGCTGCCAGTCACCAAAGATGACAAGCTCGTCGAGCTGTAGTCGCACCGCCGCCTTGAGTCCCATGATCAACGCTTCGTACTCGGCCACGTTGTTCGTCTCTCTGCTTCCCAGGTATCTGTAGCCGTACCACGCGAGCCGCCACTCATTGCTCGAGTGCGTCAGCAGTACTGCTCCAGCTCCTGCTTCACCTGGATTGCCTCGGCTCCTCCTATCGAAGTAGAGACAAGGTCGTGGGTCGCTCGACGACGGGCCCTGCATGTCGCCCGCTTCGTCAGAGCACAAATCGGTGAGGAACATGCTGAGCACTGTTCGCGCGACGTGGTCCCGCTGGATTGACGCCAACGCCTCTTGTGTTCTCAGTTCGCTCTCGATCGTATTGACGATCACTCTAACCTTCTCAAAGATCGTACGTGTGGTCGCCTCAGAGCACGCTTCGCATCTGAAACGCCAGAGCTGCCACTGTGTCGTAACTCGTATGGTTTCCAACACTCTCTGCGCTACTGTTTTGTGCGCTTTGGTGATCGTTCTTGTCAGCAGCAGTCGCTACTTCGTATAGAGCGGTAGTATGGGTGGCGCTCCTGCAGAGTCCATCTTCTCAAAGTTCGCAAGTTCAGCCGTTGCTGGGGTTCTCTGCGTTCACAGCCGCAGCACCACCTTCCACACTCGCCTGGCAACGCCGCAGTGCCAAAGAATGTGGTCAAGTGATCCCTTTCGCCGCTCCCGCAGCCTGCGAGGGGGCACCCTGGGTGTTCCGCCATGTTGCTGGGGTACGTCTTGGACCCGCCAATCTCGAACCGATAGCGGAAAAGCTTCTCTCCTGAGCTGGCCCGTCGCTTGCTCCAGAGTGTCCTGAACGATTCGTCTTCCAGAGCTGTTGCTGCTGTGGGGTTGTACCTCCGCCATGTCGCGAGCCGACGTTGCAGCGCTGCCGGTCCTGCCTGCGACGCCAGTCGGCTGCTGGGTCGTGTTCGGACCTCCTGCCATCGTGCTCTGAACTTCCTGCAGCGTCTGCTGACATCAGTCATCTTGTAAACTCGCACGTCGTCCGCCAGCGGCATCCGATGGAGAGATGGGTGTGTTTGGACGTTCGCAAGCATCTTGAGCAGTCGGTGGTTGTAGTCGCTCTTGGCGTCGTACTCCGCCACGTCTGGTTGCCTGTTGAAGCCGTTGTGCGTCAGCACCAATGGCTTGTTGGTCGCCACGAGCTCTCCGCTCTTGCGTGAGGCCGTCCAGTGCACTCCGACGAGCTCTGGGTCTCCCGAGAAAACCACTGGCGTCTCTGGATCTGGTAGGTGTGGCTGAGTTAGCAGCCCCGGGTTCTGGATCAGCATGAGCTTCAGCATGTGCTCACTTTATCTGCGACTCCTTGACTCCTTCAGGATGAACGAAAACCTGTATGGTGAGACCGTCTAGAAGGCGACTCTCTCTGATGCTGGTGGTGATGCCGGAGGCACTCGTGCCCTTCAGTACGCGATGGTCCAAGTCTGTGAGCAATGGGTTGTTGGCGTTGTCGAATGCGGACCAAAACCGCTTGAGCGGCGCTGGGTACTCCCTATAGATGCGCCGCAGGTGTTGATGCCATTCTGCTCGCGCTGCAGTGGTGAACCCGCAGATACCGGCTGTCGCTGACCTCCACTCGACCAGGCAGAGTCTGTACATCCGTGCCCAGTCGCTCTTGCGTAGCATCGCCTGGACGGCTGGCACGTTGAAGGCTTCAGACATGTCGTTTTTGATGAGTCTGCCGCTGTGCGTCCACACTGTGTCACGGTCGGTTCGCTTCATGGAGGTGCTGTGGTTGCGCGATGTGAGGCACCGCTGTTGTGCTCGCACTGCGCCTGGTGCGCGGCTCGGCTTGACTTGCGGTTCTGCAACCGTTTGGTTGGAGCTCGGCGCCATCGTCGCCCACCTGAACACCTTCCTTGCCGCAAGGACTGGAAACTCGAAATCCAGGTCAGGCACACTGAGGCCACCTGCTCGCTTCTTCATCCGGAGAATCGATCCCGCTATTGGTCTCGTCCGCCTTCCTGTGTTCGCTGTGAGCGTTCCTTCCCAAAGAAACTTGTCGTGTAGAGTCCTCAGTTCGTCAATCCTGCTCTTGCTTGGGCTGAAGTGGAGCGCCATGTACGACGCTGCCCGCAAGAACACATCTCGCAAGATCTGTGCTCTTCCTTTTATACTGTTAACACTCGGCTCACCATTCCGAGCCGTGTGCGCAACTGCTCTAGTCTTCTGTGCCAGTTTGGTTCGGACAGCTCCCCGTTGCCCACTTGCACACCCAGGTACCGCGTTGTCTGGCCATGCAGTATGAATGGTAAAATGCAAAACTCCGTCTCGCCTCTGGCTTTGTTGAGCCACACGCCTTTGCCCTTGCTCGGTTGTACTCGCAGCCCAGAGGCCTCCTCGAACAGTTGCAGTGTACCAAGGCACGCCTTCAAGTCTCTTGCCCGCCGTAAAAAGTGCGTCGAGTCGTCCACGAACCCGGCGAACTTCCGCGTCACTGCAGAGTTGGCCGGTCCCACCGCCAGGCCCACCACTGATGGATCGTTCATGATCGCCATCGCCAGCACTTCCACGCCGAGCAAAAAGAGCAGAGGTGCCAGAGGGCATCCCTGCCTGATTCCTGTTGTGATGGGAATCGGTGTCGCGAGTTCTCCGTTCACGCTAAAGGTCGCCGTTGTCTCGTCCTGCAGTGCTCGCACGAGCTTGATCGTTCATTCACCAAACCCGAAACGTAGCACCTCCTCAAGGTAATCACACTCGACGCTGTCGTACGCCTTCGCAAAGTCCAACAGCATCACGACCGCGGACTGGTCCGCCTCTTCGGTTGCATCGTCGTACTGCAGTTCGAGAGCTGCCACCATGCCGTTGATACTGTCCTCGATCTGTCGCTCCCGCACGAACCCATTTTGGTCCGGACTAATCAGCTGCTCCATCACCACTGCCAGCTGCGGCGCCATGATGCGCGTAAAGATCTTGTAGGCCGAGGTCAGCAACGCAATTGGCCTGTAGTCCAACGCGTCGGGTGAGTCGCTCGCCTTCCGCAGCGGAACCACGATGGCCGACGCGAAGCTCTTTGGAAAGCAGCCGTCCCTCATGCCTGCGTTGTACAGCTGCATAAGCACCGGCGCCACGTAGTCTAGGTAGTCTTTGTAGAAATCATTGACGATCCCGTCGGCCTCTGGAGACTTGTCCTCTGCAATGCGTTCACTGTCTCGACCACTTCTCGTAGCGATACCGCTTCTTTTAGCATGGCGTTGTCTGCGGCTGAGAGGGTCCGTGCTCCTTCGAAGCTGCACAGCATGTCCACTGCCGCTGCGCGTTCCCCTTGTGTTCTGCCTGCATGAGCTGTCGACAGCACCACGCGCCAGCCTTCTGCCATCGCGTCCGCTACGTGTGCTGCGTGACCGATGGTGTCTTCCCCCTCTCGAGAAGGCCGACACAGCGTTGCACCCACTCCTTCCAGAGATGCGTTTGAAGAACTCTCGCGACACGGTCCCTCCTGCCAGCAAGATCCGTGTGAACAGCAGCGCCGGGTGGATAAGCTCCGAGACGCACGCTGATCTGTCGGATTCCGCCCCGTGCGATAGCGCGGCTCGGCCTTCAGCGTCCGTCTCTAGCAGCAGGGTTGACGCGTTGCTGACGCTGCGCAATAAGGAGCGAATGACGTCCACATCGCCTCGCGCTGCCGCTTCGATGATCAGCGCCTCTGCTGACTTTGAGTTCTCATCATGGTCGCCTTTTCCAATCATGATGCGTGCGTCGCGAGTCCTTGGTAAAGAGAAGAGGCGAGATAATGTATTCGCTGGAGCCGTCCGTAGTAGCGTGACGGGGGAATTGGGTGGAAGCTGGAAGGAGAGGGCAAGCAGATGAGGTCTGACTACGACCAGATTGTGAGTCGATACTTTTTTCGGCTGCACACTGCCAATTCCGATCTAAAAGTGGTACTGTACGGTACTGTACCGGTATTCGAAAAGTGCTCTCTCTGTTCCACCCCTCGGATGAAGGAATTTCGAGGGACTTCGGTGATTACTGGCCTTCTCACTGAACTTTCCGAAGGCACTTCGGAGATTTTTGGCCTTCACTTTTTTTTAGAAGATAAGTGGAGAAAAGGCCTACACAGTGCCACACTAATCGGGGAAGGCTTCACAATACGCAGCGATCATTGGTCACAATAGTGACTTTGCCTCATTGGACAAAAACCGCCTCCCAGATCGTGGTGGAAGCTGCAGTTTCAAAAGCGCGCCAAGACAAAGCAACAGGCGGCGACGGAGACAAGCAGCAAGCGGCGGCGACCAGCGCGAGCAGAAAGAGGCTGCGACTGGAGCGAGCAGCAAGAACCGGCGACCAGAGCGAGCAGCAAGAGGCTGCGACTGGAGCGGTGGAGGTGGACAGCCGGTGCACCGACCTTGTCGTTCACGGCAGCGGCCAAGAGGTCGCTGTGACCACGGCAAACAGCGACGGCAGTGTGTTCGCTGATTACTTGAAGCGTATCCTCGTAGACTTTCGCCGCGGCGCTGAGACGCTGATGACGGCGAAGGCTGAGCTCGAGGATCGGCAGTTTGTGAATCAGGAGCAGGTGATGGCTCTCTTCCAGGTGTACGCTCAAGCTCTGTCCGCTCTCCAAGAGAGCACAGAGCAGCGCGTGCAAGTCGCGCTACAAAACTCGCGAAACGAGATCGCTGCGAGTACAAGGGCTCGTGAGCGCGACAGCTGCCGGGATCAGGGCTGACGTTGAGGTCGGCGTCAACGCAGCGCTCCACGACAAACTCGGCGTGTCGTTCGCTCCAGTCAAGGCTGCTGCGAGCGATCGCATGAGAGCGCTCTCTACCGTGCTCGGCGAGCAGCTGACGACTATGACGCGCTTATCATTTCAAGAGGCGAAGGGCGAGGCTCTAAGCGAGCTGCACAAGAAGTCCGCCGCTCTTCTCGTGCAAGCGAAGGACGAGATTGAAGGCCACGCGAGCGACATGCTCACAATTCCAGCCGCCGGTGGCAACGGGACGCCGTCGACTGTTCTAACTTCGCTCAAGGTATACATGGATGCATCGATAGAGAGTCATGTAGAGCGCATCACGCAGTCACAGTCGCGCGCGTTGGTCATGTAGACTGCGGCTCAAGTTATGCTTCGGTATCAGGCCAAGATCGAGCGCCATGACCGAGATCCGCAATGCTGCCACAAGCTCGGCAGAGGCGACTGCAACAGTGCTGGCGGATCGACGATCGTCTGAAGGCGAACAGCGGCTCCTACGCTACTTTCAAGACGCGATCGAAGCTGCGCACAATCAGCTGAGTGAACACACGGCAAGCGTGTCAGCTCTCCAGCAGCACGAGTCCTCAATCTCGAAGCTCATGGCGGAGTTTCAGCGGCGCATGGAGCGGCAGGCGAAGACGTCGAAGCGACTCGTGGACGCCTCCGTTACCGAGGTCGCCGACCAGCGGTCGACGAGAACCGAGCAGAGTGTGGGGAGCCTGATCGGCAAGAAGCTCGCCGGACTCCTCTCGCCGGTAGCTGCTGTGTCTGGTTGTGCTGGTGCCGACGTTGCCGGTGCGATGTCGTCTGCCATCGAACGGCTGGATCAGTCACTTGAACGCTGGTTCGAGTCGCTACGGCAATCGCTCAAGGTCGGCAAGGCAAGTGTTGGCGACTCAATAACCAGCATCACAGCTGCAGCGTCAACAGAGGCAGCACAGTGCGCCGTGGCTGCAACAAGCACGACCGCCAGACCTGCAACGAGAGCTGCACCCGCGTTTGCAGGGCAGGGAGTTACTCCAACGACGGCCACCGTCACCATCAAGAACGAGCTGGAGCAGCTGCTTGAGGACGCTTTGGCAGCTGCTCGAGCCAAGGCAGGAGAGGAAGACGGGATCCAGAAGCGGTTGGACCAGCTCCAGGAGCAGAAGCGAAAGAAAGCAGCGTCGACCACGGCCGAGAAGGTGAACAAGATGTCAGAGAAGATACAGCAGAAGTTGCGTCAACTCGAGTCCGAGTTTGGTGAGGACTGACAAAGCTGCTGTACATGTAGTTAGTGTTCGAGGACGCATCCTGCCACTTGCTTTCCCAATGAATCAATGCATATCTCTCCTTCGGTTCGCCATGACGTTCTGTGCACTCATGTCCCCTGTTCGAACCACTCGTCTTCCCAGCCCGCACTCGAGAAGACCTCCGGCAAGTCGATGTCCATGTCGAACTCGCCGTCGAGATCGTCTAGCACGTCGATCACAACGTATGTCGGGTAGAGGGACGCCCTCTCTTTGTCCCCCATCTTGTTGACTTGCGCTAGATAAAGGAACTGATTGTTCGCACTCAAAAAGCTGCACATGTCGACATTGTGGTCGGCGAGGCTCGCGCGCTGTGGTGTTACCATCCGACCAGAAGCGCCAAAGTCGCGCTCGATCTGTGCGGACGAAGTGGGGATAGCGAAGTACAGCCGCGCTACCTGTGGCAGAAACTTGTAGTTGTTGAGCTCAGCTTGCTCCTTCCAGAACCGCAGCACGTTCGTTGTCGCCACCCCTGGTTCCGCAAGCCACCGCTGGACCTCTTCCTCGACACGGTTCTCGCTGATGTCAACTGCAGGCGCGTCTTCCACTGACGAACGAAAGAACGAAAGCAGGTCTTCGGAGAAGGCGGTTTGTGCGTCGCCTTCGCTCGCCGCTACACACGCGCCAATTTTTGGTGGCGAATGTGTTCTGAGCGACTGACGCCAATACCTTCCGTACCTTGTCCAGTATTCGGCGCTTCACACTTTCGACCGCGCGGTTGCACACGCCTGTGTTAGCTCCGCTCGGAGCGTTGCAGAACCGAACAATCTTCGCTAATGAGACATCCAGGTTCTTGAACTGGGGCTGTAGCAGCAACTGCACCTCGAAGACGAACGACGCCTCCAGCCTGGCACTGTAACGGGCTCTCCTATCCCATTACATGGAGATTGATGTGGACCACATTATCTCGAGCATGTACCACTGGGATACGGTTACCGAGGTGGAATACCGGTATTACCGTGATGTACCCACGTGCATGAGATGACATCATGGGATGATGTCATGGAACATTCCAGCACATACACACGTGGTGATTCAGAGTAATCATCACTGTCGTAATGATGTGCGGAATGATGGTTCCTGCTCTTGGTGAACAAGACAAGTGACGCGGTCGGCGTCACGATCCGAGTTCAAGTGGGAGGCGCGAGCCAATCACCGCGCTGGGAAGATTCTCTCTAGACTTCAAGTTCAAGGTCGATGG
>JAASGD010001141.1:0-12938 GCA_023334115.1 Globisporangium megalacanthum | reverse complement strand
TGGAGGTGAGCGTGAGTCCTCGCGGATTTGCGCTCAACTGCACTGAGCATGCGCGTGGCAACACGTCTGACATCACTATCTTTCGGCGCAACATCGAGTTCCACCGCGCCGCCCGCCTCTAGACTGAGAGCGACGATCGTCTTCCTGACGCTGGCCCCCTCTTCGACCGCTACCCGGACGAGTGGGCAGTGCTGGCCAACAAGGGCTATCAAGGTCTGGGCGAGCGCATACGCTGTATCCATCCGAATCGCGGGAACAACCTCAGCAGGGCAGAGCAGCGCGAGAATGCTGCTGTCTCGAGCGACCGAATTGTCGTTGAGAATTTCTTCGCGCGGCTGTGTGGTTTGTGGCGTGTGTGCGCCGATAAGTACAGATGGAGCGAGGACCTATACGACGACATCTTCCAGTCGTGCGTAGCTCTAACAAACTACCATATCGCGCACAACCCGCTTCGCGAAGCGTCGCCTGAGCTTCACTGGCAGAACCCGCGTCGTCTTATGGCCATCGGGGACGCCGCGAAGAAGAAGCGCCGCCTCTCTCAAGAGAGGTATCGCCAGCGCAAGCGCCTTCGCCACCAGATGAGCCTGGAGGACCATCCTAGCTACAACCACGACAATGAAGACTCAGATTTGACTCAGTTTTAGAGATTTTGCTTTGTAATTTCCCGCTTTGTGTGCAAATCGTGTTCTGGCCTGTCTCTTCGGAATTGACAGAGCACATGCTGCTTTCGACTCTAGACACCCAGCTTCTCGCTCATTTGCCGCTCGACTCTGTCAGCGCGTTGCTCTCGTCAAACTCGCCTTTTACTTCAGAACTGGTTTGCCGACCTATTGATTATTGGGTTTGATCGTCATCGATTCTGCCAGAGCACTGACTTGGAGTGCAGCAATCACCGATTATGGTCAAAAATCTACTGGATCAAGTTGAAGCTCCTGGCCCATTTCCAAATCAATTCTTGCATTTTCCACTTCAGGCCTCCAAGTGCCATCAGATGGCGCGCTCGCACGCATCACTCTGGTTACTGCTGTTCGTGGCGTTCGCAGCCGCATGTGCCCATGCAGCGGCCGTGATCAACACGTGGCCATTCACGGACGCCACGCGCGCAGCGTTCGCGGCCTTGACGGCGTCCCCATCTCCCCCCGCTGCGCACTTGGACGCAGTCACCGCTGGGTGCGCACGCTGTGAAACAGACCAGTGCGACTTTACAGTCGGCTTTGGCGGCAGCCCCGACTCGAGCGGCGAGACGACACTGGACGCTATGATCCTTGACGGCTCTACGATGGACATGGGCGCTGTCGCGCAGCTGCGGCGCGTGAAGCCTGCGATCCGCGTCGCCCGCGCTGTGCTCCACCACTCGGCCCACAGTGTACTGGCGGGCGACGGCGCGCTCGCGTTTGCCAAGATGATGGGCTTCACTGAGACGCCGCTCGACACGCCGCACTCCCGTGCGCTGCACGCGCAGTGGCTGCGCGATCGCTGCCAGCCCAACTACTTTCGCAACGTAGCGCCACCACAGAACGAGTCGTGTCCGCCGTTTCAGCCAGTGACGGTGGACTATGGCGACGCGCATTGGCGCCACGAGCAGCGAGAGAACGACGTGCGTGCGCAGCAGCTGATTAACGCACGGACGAACCACGATACGATCGGGATGGTGACGCTGAGTGCTAGTGGCGACATGGCCGGTGTGGTGCATTTGTTGACTAATCTACTGGAATGGACGTGTTCACAGCTCACATCTTCCTACGTCATGTGTGCAGCTGGGACGAGCTCAAACGGCGCGAACCACAAGATCGCAGGGTGCGACAGCCCTGATGCTAACGAGGGAGAGCGAGTGGAGCGAGAGGGACTGACGCAAAGAGGTTCGCTCTGGGGCTTGGGCTTGCTTCTCACGTGTGCCCAGACGAGTGGGCGACGCATCGATCCCGGGAGCCGGCGCGTACGTGGACTCGAGCGTCGGCGGCGCTGCTGCGACGGGAGACGGCGACGTCATGATGCGGTTTCTCCCGGCGTTCCACGCGGTGCAGGAGATGGCGAAAGGCGTGCATGTGCGTCACTGAGACGCGGCTTCTGCGTGGGACTGTGGTCTTACAGCAGTGGCAACTGAGCTGCTTGCTCGCTCTCTCTCTCTGTAGCCTCGTGTCGCTTGCGAACGCGCACTCGTGCGGATCGCAGCCAAGTACCCGCACTTTAAAGGCGGGATGGTGTGTCTGAACCGCATGGGCGAGTACGGCGGTGCGGGCCACGGCTGGGACTTTGCCTTCACGGTGCAAGCGACGGGCATGAGCGACCCGGAAGTCGTCCACGTGCTTCCAGTTGCTCTCGAGTAGAGTGATGGTCTTTCCAGCAACCAGCTAAAAAGAGAAATGAGATAGAGCACCTCGGTCTCATTCCAGACTGTGGACGAATGAGCTCCGCGTGCGAATGAATGCGTGCGAATGAACTATTACTACGCGTGGACACGTCGACTGCTACAGTATCTGCACCACGTGCTGCCTACAGGAAGTAAGGCACCAGCGCGCGCTGCGACAGGTTGTCCGACGACTCGGCGACCTGCAACCAACCACCCGTCCCCATTGACAAACACCACCACCCGAGTCAGTCTCGTCCACGCCACCACAACCGCCAAAAACCACTCTGTCCATCCGTCCCACGCACCTCGCGGAAGAGCTTGAACTCGCGCTCGAGGTTCTCATCGAACGACAGGATTGCCGCCACGTTCCCGCAGCGATAGCAGTAGTTTGGCGCCGACCAGACCGTCACGAGGCTCTTCTCTGGGAACATGTACTTGTAGCCTTCCTGCACGAGCTGGTGCGCGCGGCAAACGAGGTCGAGGCCGTTGATCTGGTTGAACTCGGCTGTGACTTTCGCGCCAAAGAGGTACCCGGCCCCGCGAGGGCTCATGGCCCACGTCTCAATGTCCTCCGGGTCCGACCACATGAGGTCGCAGAACGAGCCTTCGTGCGGGATCTCTTGCTGGCGCTCTATTGTGCGGATCTGGTCGAGCGTTCGGATCTCGGGCGACAGGCCGCCGTGCACGCACAGGACGCGGCCGTCGATCACGGCCGCCAAGTTGAGGTAGTCAAACACGTCTGTGCAGTACTTCCACGGATTCGCGTTGCCGTACTTGCGCACGCACTCTTCGTAGAAGCCGTATACTTGCGTGATCTGGCGGCACTCGTGGTTCCCCCGCAGCAACGTGATGCGGTCGGGGTACTGCGCCTTGAGACACAGCAGGAGCTCGAACGTCTCGACGCTGTTGTGGCCGCGGTCGACAAAGTCGCCCTGTAATACGAACGCGCACACGCGACCATGTGAGACAGCAGCGGCAAACGCAAGAGAGAGAGGAGAATGAGACTGAAGAGCGGACCATGAAGACGTAGTTGGTCGTTGGGAGCTCCCCGCCACAGCGGAAAAGCTCGAGCAGGTCAAAGAACTGGCCGTGGATGTCGCCGCACACAGTCACCGGCGAGCTCACGGCCACGACGTTCGACTCTTCGATCAGAATCTGCTTGACGATCTCGCACACTTGCTTGAGCTCCTGCTCGCTCAGCAGTTTGCCGTCGCGCAGGCGTTCGATCCACTGCGCGGGGCCGCCGCCGAGGCTCGTCACGGGCGGTGCCACCTCGTCGTTCGTGCTCGAAGTCGTCATTGATGCGAGTAGGTGGGGGCGATTGAGAGGGAGGGAAGGGGGGCGCGTGTGCGGCGGGCGGTGCTGGCTTGCGTTGCGGTCCGAAAATGGCGTGAGGTGGTTCTTCACGCCACCACCACGAAGAAAAACGCCTGGTTTAGGAGCTTTAGCTTGACTTCAGTATGCTCTCCTCATAACACGGTAATGATAAAAGAAAGGATCGATTCCCAGCGAAGCCACCCAGCAAATCCTGCTCAACGTCAAGCATTCGCACACACACTCGTTGCTTCCTGCTGCGCTCTCGGTGCTTCTTCGGCCCATACGCCCACGACACACCGCCAACGCCACGTCCCCGCCATGCAAGAAGAGCACTGAATGCAGCCACGCTGCTCTTTTCAGCACCGATGCTCGAGCTCGCTAAGCACACAACCACGCTACTTTTAGTTGCAACCACACGGAGTGCCACTCCACTTGTTGTTGCTGACGATGGCGTCGTCGTCGTCGCCTACGCCGCCACGCACCGTCTCTGGACGCTCGGTGCTAGCTCCACCGACCACCGGCCCACCTGCGGTCGCTGTGTCGTCGCCCAACGCCGCACACCGCGCGAAGCGAGAGGCGTTCCCACGCTCCCAGCTCTGGTCGTGGCGACACACCAGCGATGGGGGCGACGCCGCTGGCGCGAAAGACGACGATCTGATCGAGAGTATGCTGCGCGAATGCACCCCGACGACGCCCGTGCTGACCAGCGGCGCGTCATCGGCGCCAGGGACGCCTAACCACCGCGGTCGACGGATACCGCACCACCACACGCTACTGCTGCATCAACCGTCGTTGATGTCGTCCATGGCGTCGTCGACGTCGTCCATAGCTGCTGCTCCAGCCAATCCACAGCAACAGCAGCCGTTCCTGGCGTCGAGACGGCGTATCCAGAAGAAGGACTCGTCGCAGCAGATTCTACGTACTGGAGGGCTTCCGATCTCGACGAGTTCTGGGCGTGGGCTGCTTGGGGCGGCCGGCGAGGGCTGGCGCACGTACAAACTGGCGCACCGAACGAACAAACTGATCGCAAAGACGAGGAAAGCGATCGAAGTGTTGACACTGGAGCGCGACGGTGCAGAGTCCACGAAGAAGACAAAGAAGACGACAAAGAAGAAGCACAGTGGTGGTGATGACGGCGACGATGACGCTGATGGGGATGACGGGGACGACGACGGAGGCGGCGACGACTCGGATTCAGGCGACGCGGCCGAGTCGGAAGAGACGGACGTGGTCGAGCAGAACGCGAAGAGCGAACACGACGCGGCGATTGCGGGGTTCGCGCGTGAGGTGCTGTGTGAAGAGGCGGACAACGAGGACGAGCTGGCCGTCACCAGCAGAAACAATGACAGCACAGAGCGAGGAGTGGGCGATGCCAAAGCACCATCGCTGGATGGGCCAGCGTTCTGGGGCATCTACAAGTCGAGCGTGACGTGCAAACGCCCCGGCTCAGCGCGTGGTCGATACATTGCGCACTGCGAGAAAGACTCGCTGCTCGTGCTCCCGGTCCTGGACCTAGCGAAGCCAAGTCGGTACGACCGTGCAGCGAAAGCGCTCCGGTTCGACAACTACTACTTTGGCGACCAGCGCGCTGAGGCGTTCGGCGACGCCCTGCAGCTTCTTCCCGTGCCAGTAAAGAACCTGTCGCTGAAGAACGTTGGGATCACTGGCGGTGGGTCGTCTGCGATCTTGGGTGGCGTTTCGCTGCACACGCTCCGCGCTCTCAACTTTTCTGAGAACCGCATTGGGGCGAAAGGGACGCTCAAGCTCTTCACGAGTCTCCGCGACCCGCACTTGCACCTGAAAACGCTCGACCTCGGCAACAACCACTTGGGCGACCAGGCCGTGAAGCTCCTCATCGAGTGCTTGGTGAACCGCTGTACGCTGGAGCACTTGGACCTGCGACGCAATCAGATCTTCCACGCAGCGCGAGCAGTGGGCGAGTTGCTGCGGATCACGACGCCGCTCCAGTCGCTCAACCTGTCGTGGAACAACATCCGTGGCGAGCCCGCGCAGCACTTGGCACGGTGCATGATGGAGAACCTCACGCTCACGCACTTGGATCTGTCCGACAACACGCTCGGGAGCAGCGGCAACGCCGACGCGGAGCTCGGCGCGTGTCTCGCGACCAACAAGTCGCTCAAGCACTTGGACGTGTCGAACAACCGCATCCACGCCAAGTCCGTCTTGGTTTACACCCACGGGCTGCAGCAGAACGCTGTGCTCGAAGCGCTCGTGATGCGCGGCAACCCGATCGGGAGTCTCGGCGCAGAGGCGGTCTTGCGGTCCGTCGCAGTGGGGTCGATCTCAAGGTGCCAGCTCGACATTGGCGAGTGCAACCTCGAGATCCACGAGAGCAACCAGCAGTCGCTGCTGTACGGTGGTGGCGTCTTCACGCTGAGCCTCACGGAGCGCTCAGACGCCGTCTTGCTGCGCGAGTTGCTGCTTCTGTGCTGGAAGAACAAGACCGAGATCGTCGAGGCGGTGCACAATGGCGCGCCATTCGCGTTCAACCGCAAGGACGAGCGTGCGTTCCTGAGTTCGACCCCGGTGAGCGGCACGATGGTGCTCAAGACCCAGCCGAACTACGAGCGGCACGAAGACGTGATCACTGCAAGCGGCTTTGACCAGGTCGTGCGGCTACTGCAGCGGTCGTTCGGGCAGACGAAGCAAGAGGACGAGGACGCGTCGAAGCTCTTTTGCATCCGGCTGCTCGCAGACGAGTATCTGTTCACTGTCGAGCAGGTGAACGTCCTGCTGCGCCTCTTCCAGTCGCACACGTCGCAGGTCGAGAAAGCCACTGCTGCTGCCGCCCTCATCCCGCAGATCCACCACGCAGCAGCAGCGATAGTAGCCACGAAAGAAGCAGTGTACGACTGCGCGTCGATGGCGACTCCGGCCGAGTTCTTTGAAGACAAGGACAAGGACGGCAAGATCGACATGTGCGGCGACATCTGCATGGTCCTGGGGCTCACGAACCTCTCGGCTCTCGAGCAGAGCTACGTGGAGCAGAAGGTCGGCAAGTGGATCTCGTTCAACGTGCACAACCCGACCGGCCGGTACCAGCTCAACATGGCGAGCTCCGTTGACTGCCGCATCCTCATGCGTATCCTCGAGGTCAACAAGCACGAGAAGCGGTTGCGGCAGCACTGGAAGCTCCAGGACACGTCCCAGCACGGCGAGAAGGCGCAACCACTCGAAGGGAACTTCCGCAACGTGAAGCTCAACCGGCGGCCGGTCGCGATGGACGCTGCGTGGCAGTTCCCACGACTCGGTGTGCTTGAGTTTGACTTTGTCATGACACGACGGCCGTACAGAGTGTGCACGGCGCTGAGCGACGCGGCGTTCGAGCAATTCCTGAAAGAGTTCAAGCAGCTCGGTGTAAACGCAGAGCTCAAGCTCGTGGGGCTCCGTGCGATCTCGACGCTCTACTACTTTACGTGCAGCCAGACCCAACGCGTGATGGAGTACTTTGGGACGTTCGAGCGCGATCCGAACACAGGGACGCTCCTGCGCGCCGAGGTCTTAGTGATCCTCTTCAGCCGGACGGTGGACGAGTGGAACTTTGCCGAGTCGCTTGCACTGCTCGACCTCGTCACCAAGACCCAAGTGCTCGACCGTGTCGGGTACCTCAACTGTTTCCACCCGATGCAGAACAACGAGACG
The DNA here is from genome assembly GCA_023334115.1 of Globisporangium megalacanthum. Taxonomy (NCBI): domain Eukaryota; phylum Oomycota; class Peronosporomycetes; order Pythiales; family Pythiaceae; genus Globisporangium; species Globisporangium megalacanthum. Next base: position 5,608 of record JAASGD010001141.1, on the reverse strand, counting down.
TACGAGCACTTGCTGCTCGACGTCTTTGACCAGCGGCAGCTCGTGCTCGCGCTCGTTCGGCTTGCAGCGAGTGGCGAAGCAGCGCTCACGAACGTGGTTCTCAACAACAACACGGCCGTCGAGAGCGAGCTCTGGCGAACGTGGACGACCGACGATAAGCTGCCGGCACAGGGCAGTTTGAGTCTCGCTATGCGCGCGACACACGAGTACCAGACCGAAGCGCAGCTTCCTGCTTCGAGCTGCCGCAAGAAGCTGCTGCAGTTGCTTCTGCTCAAGCCTGAGAGCAAAGCGCACGAACTGGCGGCGCTGTAGCAGGCAGCAGGGAGCCGTTTGAAGCAGCGACAGCTCTGATGGAACGGAGTGATTGGCGTTTCCACCTCACGGAGGCGCTGCTCTCGTCTCCTCGACCCCCACTCCTTCCCACTCGACGCCTCCACTCGTCACTACTTGCGCGCGAGGATGAATAGCCGCGTCGCGACCAGCACAGTCGACGCGACAAGCGTCGCCATCGCGACCAACGCGACCTTGTCTTCCGCAAGCTGGCGCAGGCGATCCTCCACGCTCCACGGAGCCGCTGCTGGTGGCGTCGCAGTCTTCGCGGGTTCTCTCTTGCTAGCAGCGGCTCTACGTGGCGTTCTTTTCTGCCGTGCGCTCGTCTTCTTGTGCGTCGACGTGGAGCTGCCGCTGCTGTTGCTACAACATCCAGAGCCACTGGAGCCACCGCAGCATCTGAACTTGCCCGACTCTGCCCGGCCGCACCCAGAGTTGCTGCTTCCACCACAGCCCGACCCACCAGATGAGCAGCCACTCGAAGAGGAGCTGCACGTATCTTCCAGGTCCTCTTCGCAGGTCCCACATGGCGCCGACGTCTGCGCAGCTTTGGCTAGAACCTCATTCACGTGCTCGCTGCGTCCGCCTCCATGCACGAGGATCTCGGCCCGTAGCGCTGCAGCGGCTGTGGTCACAGGCTCGGAGCGGCTCAGGATGGTGTCGCTAACATGGAGGCCCGAGGGCGGCACGACGTCGTGTCGCAAGAGCACTTCCGTCTCGTTCTTTGCCTGGTGTGCGACGCTGGATGCGCCGTCGTTGGGCACCTTCGTGTTGGTCCAGACCTGGGCCAGGATGAGGAGCAAGCGAGAGACGTCGTCACTTCAACGAACTCAGCTGTCACACAATGACTTACACACACATTGATAGTACAACAGCGCCACCTTTCGCGTCGTGCCCACAAGTCCCGTGCGCACAGGCTCCTTTCCGTCCACCAAAGACTCCAAAGCGTCCATCGCGATGGCCACGCGCTTGAGAAGTGAAAAGGAGCGCGAGAAGAGTGCTGTGCTGGTTGATCGAGTGGACACTTTGTTCCGCTCACTCACTCACTATGAGCTCTCTCCATTCAGTTGTTGAATGGAGTTTTGAAGTTCAGATACAGCAGGTTCATGGACAAGCTTGTGGAGCTGGGAGCTGGTCAGATCTTGGCTTGGAAGGCCAGATGGAAGAGAACAAAGGCAAGTGGCCACACTGCCATTCCACACTGGGAACCATCAGTCATCAGCAGTGTGAGGCATTCCGAAGTGTGTAGCTCTCACTCTCTCACTCACTCTCTCATGCTCCCACCACCTCCCCGTCCTCATCAACAACCTCCCCCTCCCTCATCAACCACCCAACCCCTTCGCGCCTCCTACACAAACTTGCACACGACCGTCGGCACGCGGAAGACGTCGCCACTGTCATCCGAGCACGACGTTTGGAACTGGAGGAACTTCCGGCGCGTGTCCACGAGCCCTTCGTACCGCTCTTCGACCCACGCACGCAGTGGGAGTGCCAGCTGCGCCGCGTACAGCGCCTGCAGCGTCTTCCCGAACGCGTTGCGGTCGTAAAGCATGAGGCCGCTCACACTACTGTACCGCGCGTCCTCGTTCGCCGCAGTCGTCGCGCCCATCTCAGCGACGCTGTGGAAGAGCAGGTCGCAGTGGAGCCCCGTGTGCGCGTGGAAGTGCGAGAGAAAGTCCGAGAGCGTCGCGTCCGACGTGAGCTCGAGCAGCGTCGAGTCCCACTTAGTGAACCCTGGCGGGCGGCACTTGACTTCGCTCATCTCGACCACGTCGTACTCGTCCTTGGCGGTCGCGGGCGGCGCTGGCTCCTGCATCAAGTACATGTTGAGGCCGAGCGAGTTGGACGAGTCCTTGAACGCCACGAGCTCCTTCTGCTGCAGCAGCTTGAGCAGCTCGAGCATCGCGAGGCCCGTCACCGACGCGGTCGTCGTCGCGATCGCAGGGATGATCTTGCCGGCAATCATTTTGCACTTGTGCCGCGACGCCTCGCGGATGCGGTAGTTGCGTGCGCGCAAGTTTGACGCCGCGTAGATAAAGTCAATGTGGAAGTTCCGGTCCTGGTCCTTCTCAAAGTCCGCCGGCTCGAACGTGAGGCCAGCGAGGTCGAGCGTCTCGAGTTCAGCCAGCAGCGCCTCGAGCTCGGCGCGGTCCGATTCGTTGCTGCTCGCGAGCTTCTCTGCCTCGAGCCGCGCGATCTCGTCTGCGTCCGCCGCGATCTTCTCGGCCGTCGGCGTCCACGCTGGCAGCGCGTAAGTGCGTTCGAGCGCCTCGAACGTCGCGGGCGCCCGCCACGCCGACTCGGGCGGCACGAGCGCCTGTTCGGGCGGCGCCTGGAGGCCGTAGCTCACTGCGAGGAGGTTCGCGGTCGCACGCACAAAGTAGAGGTGGAGCGGGTCCTGCGCGTCGAACGACGCGACGGCGTGCGGGAAGCGCTTCGCACCGGACCAGAAGCGCTCGCCCGAGTTCGTCAAGTGGTCTTCTGGGAAGTTGTGGATGAGCTGGAGGATGCGGTCCCGGAACCTGGACGCCAGCAAGTCCATTGCGAGCTCCATACAGCGGTCGAACGTGACGCCGCGGGCCGTCGCGAGCGTCGCTTGGAGGCCGCGCAGGCGCTCGAGCTCCTGGACAATCGCAGCCTGAGCGACTTTCGGGTTCGGGTGCTCGAGGGTCGCAAGCCGGACCTTGGCCAAGTACGCGCCGCGGTGCTGCACAAACTTCTTCGCGTCCGCTGCTGGCGCCACAAAGAGGTCTTCAAACTGCGCCCGCGCCCACTCGATGCAGTGCTCAATGAGCGACGGGAAGTTGCGCAGCGTGCACATGGGGATGTTGTCGTCCTCGGCGTCCTTCGGCCCGTCCGCGTAGCTCTGCGTCTGGTACGGGAGCACGACCTGCACGTTGCACTTGGTCCCCAGCGTTCCGCTTTCCAGGAGCGGGAGCTTGTGGAACACGCACTTGCTGTCCACGTACACGCGCGCCTTGACGTTGTCGAGGGCGTTCGTGACCACGTCCAAGTCGGTCCAAAAGTCGTCGTCAAACACCGTCTCGGTGTGCGGCGCCACGAGCTGCTCAAGCGTCCGGACCTTGAGTGCCGCGTTCATCTGGCGCACGGCCGCGGTGGCTGCGACCGACTTGGGCTGCCCGACGTTGTGCTCGCGGAAGAGGAACTGCCGGTTCAGGTTGCTCACCTCGATGCGGTCGTTGTCCGTGACCGTCACAAGCCCCTTCTCGCCGCACGCGAGCCCGAGCATCGCAAAGTTCTTGAGGTACTCGCACCCGAGAGCGCCGCAGCCGACGAGGAACGTGCGGGTGTTGCCCAGTCGCTCTTGGAACTCGCGTCCGAACGCCGTGATGACGTGGTCGTAGCGCGAGCCGATCGGCTGGGCGTCCACGGGTCGCTCGTCCGGCAGCACTTCGAAGGCGTCCAGGTGCAGCCACTGCTTCAGCGGCGTGAACTTGCCCGTAAACTTGACAATCTCCTGCGCGACCACGCCGCCAAAGAACGCCGCCAGCGGGTGCAGCTCCACCGCCGCATACAGCGCTGTCTGCGTCACGACGTCCTCGTCCAGCTCCTCGAGCGTGAACGACTCAGTACCGGCGTCGCGTGTCGCGTCCGAGAGATGCTGGAGGCCGGCGCGTGCGATCACAAGCACGGCAGCAGCGTCCGCGTCGTCGTGCGGCGACGGCAGGCGACCGTGGCGCGTCTCAAACTCGAGCAGACTCCACATCGCGACGTGCAGCTGCTCGGCGCGGCCAAACTTGGCGCCGTCCGTGAACATGAGCCCAAACTCGCCCGGCGCGACTGGGTCCAGTAAGTTCGCTTCGAGCGATCGGAAGTGCATCGCGAACGGCTTCTTGTGCTGCGTAAGGATGCCACCGCCTTCGTACGGCGTAAACGCCGACGTGTCGCCGATCTGGAGCCGGTACGGGTCAAACACCTCGACCTGCTTGCCGTTCCGGAACATCTTCTTGGTCGCGAACGCAATGCGACGCGGGCCCATGCTGTTGATGCTCTGCTCTGGTTCCGAGCGGAGCTGCATGCCTGCGACTTCGCTGAGCTCGACCCAGCCGTCGTGGTCCGAGTCCGGCATCTCGTGCATCTTGCCGTCTTCGTCCGGACCGAGCAGCGACAGCACGCCGTCCGCGTCGTTCGTAATGTCCGTGATGATGCGCGTGATCGGCGCTTCGCCAGTCGCGTCGTGCACCGTGAAACTGTCGCCAAAGTCCGTGAACGCGTAGCCCATGGCGCCTCGCACATCGCAGAGGATGAAGCCGATCGCCGGCGTTTGCTGGCGGCAGAAGTGGTTCCAGCGCAGCAGCTCTGCGCGCGCCGTGTGCGAGAATACCACCACGTTGTGGTCGCCCACGATCGCCTCTGTGAGCGGCCCGGTGTGCACAGCCACACTCACGAGCTTGTTGAGCTCCGCGAGCTTGTGCGCCACTGCTTCTGCTCGTGGGTGCCCAACGTCCTGCTCTGAGAGGAAAAAGTTCGTGCCGAGGTCCTTCATCTCCGCCTTTCCGTCTGAAGCGGATGCATACGAGCAGCACGAGTGTGAGCACAAACAAGGGGGTGGAGGACTCTCTCTCTTGGTGGTTAGTGTTCGCACCATCGTGGAGCGTGATCGCCCCGGGGCCCGCGAGAATCAGGTTCTTTGCGCACTCGATGCCGACGCCTTGGAGCCCTACGATTAACACGCGGAGCTTGACGAGCTGTGGCGCATGAAGAGCGAGAAAGGGGGAGTCGCATTCAAAGCCACCGAGTGAGAAAGTCGGGATTGGGAGGGAGGGGAAGGGGGACATATTCACGCACCTTCGCCATGGTTTCCAGCCCAAAGGCGCCGATCTGCCTGCTGTACTTGTCCATGAAGCCCGCGTCCTTCTCCAGCTGCGTCGCCATCTTCTCCATTGCGCGCTTCGCCCTGCTTGTGGGAGCTTCTGGAGTGAGGGAGGGAATGCGTGCGTTACGAGAAATGAGCTTGTGGTGGGGGAGTTCAATTTCAACCCACCGATTCTTTTTAGCTTTTCTGAAAACCAAACTTCAAATGTACTAAATAGAATGAAAAACGCGGTACTGTAACTGGTCAAGTGATTACGTAAGTCGTCTACTTGTACACTAGAACTTCGATTCAGATTTCGACATTGTACGAAGTACAGGTTACGACGGAAAAAGACGCCCACCAAAAATAACCACACCCATACAAATACCAGCTAAAAAGCTGGTGGTAATTTTCACGCATTAAACTGATCTCGAATTGATTGGCACAAAATCATCTTTATGT